>JAANSK020177884.1:0-14815 GCA_011763485.2 Isoetes engelmannii
TTTTTTCTGTTAAATCTATGTTTTTTTTTTATAACAACCCATTTAATTGTTTTATGAGTATGGTCTATGGCTTCGAGGATGCTCATTGGTACGTTCATATCAAATCCCCTGAAACCCCCTGTTATAATGCTACATATTGTTACAGTACACAAGCCCTATATGTACTGCATAATCATGTTACTCATGAAGATTGTTCCAAAACACGAAAACATAAGACAACGTTCTACAAATAAAAAGAACATGGATAAAGAACATGCTCTGGATCAGGATTGCCCGTAAGACAAAACCTGTGTAAGCATAATTTAGTAGGTCGGGCGAATCATAGATTAACAAGATTAGTTATGCTGGCGAATGTTTTCTAGATATGAACAGTTTTCATAGAAATCTAGGCGAATAATGGCCAATGTTATTTAACCAAGATTTAAGTGTTTTTTTTTCAAGTACAGTTTATATAAGGAAATTTTGTTCGTAGATTGTCAAGCACAAAACTACTTTTAAACCAATCTATTAAAATGAAGGTATGTAAGAAAATGCAAACCAAAGTGGTCAAGGACAAATCCTCTCCAATTCTTCCTTATAAATCTAAATTGCATTACAATAGCCACAAAAATGGCGAGTAGATTAGGTTTTGCAGTAACCTAGAATATTAGGTTATGTGAGTAGATTAGGCTATGTAGTAACCTAGAATATTAGGCGATTCCTTGAGAATCTTCTAGAAAGAGGATAGAATATAAGGTGAATCCACGATTGTGCCACTTAGTGGACATGGTGACTTCTCAAGTGGAGTGAGATTTGTTTGTAGAAAACTTGGCTAATTTTATTTTTTTTCATCCATAACGGACCCTACTAAACCATAGTTTGTAATTTTTTTAATTCTTAAGAAAAAAATAGCATTTTGGTGAAGTTTCGTCCAAGGGCTACCCTGCTCTGGATAAATAGCTACAAACCAAAAGAATCCTTTGGTGAAGCTGTCAGCGAAGTTCAAGAAAGAAAAATCGACTATTTCGGCCGGCCAGAAATGCCCTTGGCGATGTGTGATGCCCTGACGATGGTCGTGGCATGGCGATGCCATGCCACATTGCATCCGAGGAGAATCAGAGAAAAACCGGTGGCAAGAAAGATGCCGCAACTATTAAAAAAAGGGCCGCAAGTGAAAATCTGCATCAGCGATAACTGCATGCCTTTTCTAATCGCTATCCCAGAGCTCCGATTTGGGAAACACGATTCAAGATTTAAGCAGCGAGATTTGAGATTGAAGCAGCGATTTAAGCTCTGATTTAAGTTGCCTCCGAGACTGCAAAGCCAGAGCTCCAAGTCCTCCAAGACGACCAGCCAGAGCTCTCGAGAGATCCAGCTTAAAGCAAGGCCTCCAAGACGACCGGCTAGAGCTATGTCTTTACTGAGACGCTTGTTTGGCAAATAATTGATAGATGAGATGCTTCGCAGACGATTTATCAAGATAAACAGGCAAGCAGATGGTTTATTAAGATAAACTGGCCGAATGCGAGCTGTTACGGCCAATAATTGATCTCAATCTAACGGCTAAGATCTAAAGTAGTTGAGGAACTGCCGGTTAAGAAGCGGATCAAGGATTCGTTGCGAGCAAATTTCTACATCAAGGATTAAGGATTCTAATTGTGAAAGGGCGTATTCGACTTGTAGGTTTTTTATGTCTGTTCTAGGATGAAGGATTGTAGTCGCCGCCACCACATCATCTCCACCCCTTCCGTTCCGTGTGGCAGCGACGAATCTCCACCGTTGCAATGTCCCAACGAGCCGAAACAATCGCAACCGTGCGTGCAAAAAATCATGGAATATTCCATCAGATATTATTATACTCTAACTAAATCTAATCCATCTATCCCAAAAAAATTTTATGGTGTAGATAACGCCCTGGCCAGAGGGCATTACTGGGAAAAAAAAATTGAGGGCCATATGGCCATGGCCGAAATGGCGAGGGCGTGCGAGCCATTTCGGCCATGGCCATATGACCAGAGAACCGGGGTGTTAAGTAAGGAAAGAGATTATTTCAAGCCAGAAGAAGGCGTAAATCTAGTTAGGTTTCGAACTGACGACTCAAAAAACAATTGATAACTATGTCAGAAGAGGAGGACCTTCCCGTCATAGGCCACTCAGACCTTTCTGCTGCCATAGCTGCCCCGCCTCGAGCTCTCCATTTCGCCCTTTTAAGCCCTCCGGCGAACTGGGTTCTTCCAAATCTTTTCCCGCATCACCACACTCAGAGCAATGCGGGCTTTGATTTGTAGATTTTGCTTCCTGATTTTGGTTTTTGGGCCTGTTTTGGGTCAGCTTTCGGTAGATTATTACAAGAATACTTGTCCCAATCTGGAGATTATTATCCGGAAGGCTATGATAAAAAAGTACCAGCAGACCCCTGTTGCAGCGGCAGGAACTCTCAGAGTTTTTTTCCACGATTGCATGGTCGAGGTAAGATGCATTGTTCTGATTTGAACCTTTTTTGGTGTCCTGTGTCATTGCTTTTTCTGCCGGATTTTGCCATAATGAGCTATCATTTTGCACTTCTATAAAAATATACTGTTTGTAATATTGTTTTGCTCTGTTCCGGGATGGAAAAGGGGAAAATTGGGCCTGATTCAATGATTTTATTGCGCGATTTTGACGAACAGAGTGATTTTTTTGATCATTTGTTCAGGATTGAGATATGGGTTATCTTAAAATTGAGCTTTTGGGATTGCTGATATGGTGCAGGGATGCGATGGGTCAGTTCTGGTGGCTTCAACGGCAAATAATAAGGCAGAAAAGGATGCAGATATTAATCTGTCATTACCGGGGGATGGATTTGATGCAGTAAACAAGGCAAAAGATGCAGTAGAGGCCCAGTGTCCTGGCGTAGTTTCTTGCGCAGATTTGCTCGCCCTAATTACCAGAGATTTCGTCGGCCTGGTTAATATATAAACCCAATTCATCGTCTCAATTTTAAGCAACAGATTCTTAGCTACAGATTTTCCTGCAGATTGGAGGACCTCGCTGGGAAGTTAAAAAAGGGCGCAGAGATGGCAAAATTTCTCAAGCTTCCAGAGTAGACGGAAATCTGCCTCTTCCGACAATGAGCGTGGATCAGCTTCTTCAATTATTTGCCTCAAAAGGCTTGAATATGACAGATATGGTGGCTCTGATCGGTAAGGCTACAAAATTTCTACTTTTAAAATTATAAATTCTATACCGTTCTTGACAAAAAAATGTCCGGATTTCTTCAAAGATTAGATTTTTTTGTTGGATTTAAGCTTAAACGAAGTGCCCAGTTCTTAGAAGCTTGAATCCTCTGCTAGAAATCATAGGAACTGTTTTTTGTTCGTTTTTATTGCACAGAACAGAGAAATTTTACTGAGTTGTTGCCAAATTGCAGGGGCCCATACTGCCGGATTTGCACACTGCAACCAGTTCATGGACCGGATCTATAATTGGCAAGGGACCAACAAAATCGATCCAACTATGAACCCTAATTACGCTGCCGGTCTGAGATTAACCTGCCCGCAAGTCGGATTGGATCCAACAGTGGTTGCAAATCTAGACGTAACCACTCCCAAGATCTTCGACAACGTTTTTTATCAAAACACTCAGAAAGGGCTCGGCCTTCTTAAATCCGACCAAAATTTATTCGATGATCCAAGAACACAGCCCATTGTTAACGCTTTTGCTGCTTCAAAAACTGCATTTTTTAACGCATTTGCCTCCGCCATGGATAAGCTTAGCATGACCGGAGTTAAGACTGGTAATGACGGAGAAATTAGACAGGTCTGTGGCTCATTCAACAGCTAAAAAAACTAAAATTTTCCCAGAATGGATTAATCCAAACAGGGGAAAGGGCAGAAAAAATCGATACAACAGGGCAATTTGTAAGATTTCGGACTTGAAAATTTGGGAAAATTTCCTGCAGCATGTTGTGTGATTATTTTTGTCGAACTGGGTCGCCGGATTGGAACGTGGCTCAGAAAATAGTCCATTTTTATCTTCTATTTTTGTGTGCAACTGTATAATGCAAAGATTGCAGAGGATTTCTCTGATCAACAGAAAAGAAAACAAGGGCAGGCAGGAGGATCTGCGGCCTAATCTTTTTACGTTTGTCGCTACTGAAATAAAAAAAGTGAATCCAGAAATTTGTGGGTCTTGGTCGCTGCAAAAAGCTTGTTTTTTATGATTCTGCGGGCATCATTTTCTATCTTAATGGGAGGTAGGCTAGAAATAAAATTGTGGAAGATACGCTGTTGGGCACCACAGATAAAAATAGATGCCAGATAGATAAATAAAGAACAGGGTTTTGAATTTGGGTTTGAATTTTGCTTTCCTCCCCTTTTTTTAGGGTTTTAGATTCTTGATCACAATGGAAAATTGTCTTTACTAAACGTGTAGAAATTCTTACCTCTGTATAACCGAATGGGTCCGCCATTCTTGCTGCCCCCATGATCTGAAGAGTCCGTCGTGCTGTTTAGGCGGGACCGGATTCTTCAAGTCTGAAGAGTTTGGACCGGACCGGATTCTTCAGATCTGAAGAGTTCGCTCGCGCCGCAAGCGCTATTATGTTCTACATTACGTTGAGAATAGCGGGTAAATGTTCTTGCATCCCAATATGTGTTCTTCATGTGGGCATGGCTGCCCCCATTCCGTTCTACATTACGTCAAGGTAAGTGGCTGTGGGTTCCGTTAGTGCTTCATTCTTTTTTTTTTATCTAGAATCCCAACTAGCCTTCAAAAACCTGTAGAATTCGGTCGTCAAACTTACCTTGACATAGTGTAATGAAAAGGGTCCGACATTCTTGCCAGCCCCCTGACCTACAAAATTCGGTCGCACCTCAACTGCGCTCCCGTATCCTGCAGGTCAGGGGGATGGCAAGAATGCCTTACCCCGTTGGCAAGAATGCCTTCCCCCTTTCCATTCCACATCACGATGGTGAAAATTGGGTATGTGTTCTTGCATTTTAGCATCAAAGCCTGGTGTGCATTTTTGTAGGTAATCGGAAGACATACATGAAAAAAAACTTTTAAGGTCTTCCCTTGGCGATGTTGAATGGTGTCTGACACCATTCTTGCAGCTCCACTGGCTTGGATAATCTGTTGCTAGATCAGCAGGATGGCTGGCCCCATTCTATTCCTCATTACAAAATGGACCTGCATAACGTCAAGCAAACCTGGTCTCCATTCTTGCTCAGAATGAAAATCTGGTCTTCATTCTTGCTCAGAATGAAAATCTGGTCTTCATTCTTGCAAGACGACCTGCTTCTGCAGGTTTTTGTTTGCTCAACGCTGTTGAGGGGGAAGGGGGTCAGCCATTCTTGATGTCCCCTCCACCTGCTAAATCCGATCGCGCCTCAACGGCGCTCCCGGATTTAGCAGGTGGAGGGGGCAGCAAGAATGGCTTCCCCCCTTCCCTTCCACATTACGTCATGTACGCCTGGTCTATGTTCTTGCATTTCAAGTTGTCATTCTAGCACTTTAGTATGGAAATGGGGTAGATGTTCTTGCATCTAACCTATTGTACCAGATAACCAAAGAATCCGCGGCACACCTTGAATTCATAGCGTCATTTTGGCAAATCACACAGATTTCGTCCATGACATTGTGAAATGTATGTAGATTTAATGTGCTTGCATACAATCGACATGGAAAACCGGCTGCCTCCGTTTAGATGTTGAGCGGAATGAAAATCAGCCCTCCCATTTCGTTCAACATGTAAACTTCTTCACTTCTTGAGTAAAGATCCCCGTGTGTGGGGGAATGAAACTGGGTTGCCCATTCAAGGACCCGCTCCTGACAACCCAGAATGGGCTGCCCAATTTTCTTCCTCCATACAACAAGGAAACAGGGGAGCGTGCTCAGCTCCGGAATGGAAATCGGCGGGCACTATTCCACTTGTAGGTCATCCAGCAGGTAATTAGAGTGTAAAATTTTGGCCGCTCCCTGTTTCCTTGTTGTGTGGGCATAGAACTGGGTCGGGATTCCAGGACCCGCTCCCGGTTCCGCCGGTCGTGGGACCCCCTAGAATCGGCTCCCCAGGTTCCATGCCACACAACATGAGGGAAAGAAAGCAACATCTTTTGTGCTTGGTCATGTTATGGCCATGTGCATGTTATAGCCAAAGTGATCCAATATTTAATGCAAGGTTCTATATAAGGCATGCTTTTACCATGGCGCTTCCTCCAGTGACAGTGACGACAGGAAACTTTGATCGTACAAGTGTAACAAATAGCATGATCTACCTATGCATAAGGAGTAAGTATCCAACAATGATGAAAGATCGGAGTAGAATGTCATATGACATTATGATTTAACTAGCTAAACACTCAAAAATTGCACTAATTCTCCCAAAAACACTGTTTTTTACACTTACTTACCTCTCAAAGTGTACCATGGATATAGCATGGTTTAAACATGAGCCCATATGACATAAACATGGCTCAAGCCATAGCCGGTATATATAGAGCAAGAGGTGGGGCAAAAAAAAAAAAAAAAAAAAAACCACATACACATACACACACAAACACACACACACACACACACAATTTTATTGCTCATTCATGTTATGGCCATGGAAATTGGCGGGTTGTGGATAACTTAAGTCAATGTGTATGTACATGTTTCATATATACAGACACGAAAATATCTAGCCCATCTTACTCATGCTAGTCTTTTTCCCCTCACCCAAATCTCATTGTCAAAACAAATTACATTTAATAATGCACATGTGTTGCCTCGTGTAGTTTTAAAATAACCAAATCCAACTTCATATGACCACAATAAATTAACATTGAAGAGGGTGGCAATCCAACTCGTGATGTACGTAGGCTTGCTATTCTAGTTGCATGCTTGATTCGTGCATCCTGTGCGTACCATTGTTAGCAATCTTATAAATGGCATTGCTTCACCCAACATGTGTACTCTCAAAGGTTCTTGCTGTGTCGATCCATTCTTACTCTTGCTTCTTACTCTCAAAGGTTCTAGCTGTGTCGATCCTGCTTCTTACTCTGTTGATCTATTCTTGCACCATGGCTTCTGGAGTTTCGGCTATTTTTGTTGTATTGCTGCTTTCCATGATCATCTATGTTTCTGCTACCAGACTTGCCAACACTTTATGTGAGCATCATTCCTCTCATTTTCCTTTGCTTTCATGGTTTCCTCAAACTGAAGTTTTTATTCTTTTCATTGTTGTAGTTACAGAAGAGCAAATTGAGTCTACACAAACAAGCACAAAGACTACGAATCTAGTGCTAAATAAAACTAAGGCGAGGCTTCTTTTTCTTGCAAGAGACTAGAAAATTTTAGGCAATGAGTAATTTAACAACTAATGTGTGGTATTGTGCGTATGATAGGATCTGAAAACAAATAAGGAGAAGTCTGATGATCTTCTGGCAGATGATACTAAAAATGTGGACAAAGCAATTGGTTCTGCTTTGCCAGATTGCTCCAGAGCATGCGGTCCTTGCTTTCCTTGTATTAGGGTCTCTGTCAGTCTCACTTGCACGAATGGCATCCAGAACTCGGAACCTTGCCCATCCACATATAGATGTATGTGTAGGGGCAAGTCATTCCCTGTTCCATGATTCCACCGGTACATACTACATTCATATGTTCATAGATCCATTCTTGTAAATATAATTGTTCATTGCATTTCAAAAATTTTGCTCATGGGATGATGTGATGAGATAATTATGATGCCATAGGTTAACAAATCATTCCACGAGATAGTGGCAATAAAATGGCACATCATAATGACATGTTATGATAACACTTATACTACAAGAATCTCAAGAAATGTTAATAATAAAACTATTCCCCCCCTCCCCCCCCCCTTTTTTTTTTCTTTTCTTTTAAAGGCACATCTTATCTTACAGGTGTCACTAAAATAAAAGTCTATGATTATTCTAAGATAAGAAACTATCATTGTGCAGCTAAGAGTGTGTAAAACATGTGAAAAAAAGCATGGTTAACATCATCAAATATAGGATGTTATATTTAGAAAATGCATGTTTAAATGAATTCTTGAGCTTATTATTTTATTGTGTGTCTATAACCAAATTTCTTTTTTAAGGAACATGTCCTGCTATAGGATTCCTAATATATGTAAGTATATGTGTGCTCATGTCAGACACTATTAACAATGTGTAAATGCCTTTAGTGCTCAATTAAAGAAAGAAAAAAGGTAATATGACAATGCACATATGCAAGACTATAGACCCCAAGAAAATGCAAGATGAAGCTCCAAAATGTGATCCATTTCCATTAGAATTCATTTGGTTTTGTATGTATGACAAGGTTGAACAAAGTAGGTTCTATTCATAATAAAGGAATTCCTTCTTAATAGGGTGGATTTGAATTGAATTGAATTTTATCGTTCACGGTGACCAAGAGGCCTATTATTGTCCATGATTGTCAAATTAACATGTATATATTGTGAGTGTGGGTAAGTGGAATATTTAAATGGGATGACAAAAACCCTCAACTATGATTTTCTTTGACTAAGATGCTGGAATTTGTGTCTATAGCAAGGCACAACAATGAAGAATATATCATGCATGGGAAAAAGGTGCACCACCTCTAAACACAATTATCTATTGGAGCAAGAATCGGTTCAAGTTTCTTATAAATAAATACTTGAATGAGCATGAATGAATTTGAGAAATCAAAACAAAAAAATAAATTAAGATAGAACCTCTAAAACACATGGAAAATTGTGCACTTTGAATGGTCTGACATCTACAATGCATAAAATACCTTTTGATACCTTGTGTGTGGTGCATGGTCAATCATCTTGGGAAGCCTTAGAGGTCCACAACGCATAAAATACCTTTTGATACCTTGTGTGTGGTGCATGATCAATCATTCTGGAGAAGCCTCATTAGTTGAAGCCTAAGAGAACAAACAAACAAGGATCCAGTTTTCTCCTGTAGACGAGTCTCTCACCAAAATTTATTTTTGTATTGCTCCTTCAACAAAGGCACGTAAAATTCAAAGAGGAGGAAGAAATAAAAAATAAAAAATAAAATCAAGTCGGGAGATTTATTAAATGAGTTATTGAAGCTCAAATAATCATAAATCAGTTATTGATGGGATTCTAAATTAGCTACTGAAGAATTGCACCCACAACTCGATTATCATCTCCCACAGCTTGGTTATCACCTCTCACAGCTAGATTATCAGAGGTTCGGCACCTCTAGCTGAATTATCAGCTCCATGCCTGGATGATCATCATCCGAGGCTGAATCTGCGCATAGAAAGATAGGCGCTGCCTATTTCTATGTTTGCAACTGGTAGGTGTTTTATTATGCCCTATCACAGGGTTTCAATCAACGGTGGGCATCGGTTGGATCCGAAAGCTTGCCAATTAAGAATGGATTAAACCCTTGTGGCAACCCATTACGGCGCATAAATGGGCGAGCCCGAAGGAGCGAGCCCATTTATTTGCCGTAATGGGCAAACACAGGGGTTTGACCCCTTTAACCGGGCAGGTCCTAGGCTATTTTTCGTTGAGCTTTGAAATCCAGCAACTCCTCTTCCTGTTGCGGGCAAACCCATTTATTTGTTGTAATGGGAGAGCACAAGGGTTTGACCCCTTTAACCGGGCAGGTCCTAGGCTATTTTCCTTTGAGCTTTGAAATCCGGCAGTTCCTCTTCCTGTTGCAATTTACATGCATTTTAAGCAAGCACTCAGATGCATGGGCAAAGATTTTGGACAATGATCTCACTGCTACACTGCCTTGCAGAGATTTCGGCGAAAATCCAAGGCAAACCTACACTTTGAAAGAGATTTTCAAGCAGATTTGACATGCCATGCATCACTAATCTGGCTAAGAACATGTTTTTATCAAGCAAATTTGGATGAGGCGGTACAAATCCGGCAAAGAACAGAGTTTCCGATGTAGATCCATGTTTTAGGAAATTCAAATCGGCCATATCCAGCCGCCAAGAACAAACAGAATGGAAAACATTTTAGGGCAAGTTTTCCATGACGTAATGGCCCGGGGGAGGCCATTACGCCAGGGCTCGCCAGGGCCTTACAGGGCGTAATGGCCTCCCTCGGGCCATTATCCCTCCCGTTTTGCCATGATAACCAGGCCGATAGATGGTCTATCGTGATAACCAAGCCAAGCATCACCTGTGTACAACTAATCACCGTTCTTGATCCAATAGCTAGGATCTGAGATAGGGGAGGACATACCGATTAAGGGCAAATAATCATAAATCAATTGTTGATGGGCAAATAAACCTTTAGTTATTGTTACTGATTGGAGGGTTACATCACCTTATTGAAAAGGGCAAATAGTACACAAGGGTGATACAGGGAAACAATATCAGCCATCTGGGTGATATAGGGAAGCATTATAAGCCATCTGAAACTCAATTGAAGGCAAAACAATTCTTCCTGATATTACCCTGGCGACCAGTCTTCACTCCAACGCTACCAAGCTTATCGATCACTGAAGCAAAGGCAGAGAAGAATTGCGCATTGTTACTTGAATAATTGGAGACGAGGCCGCGGGTGCGCGGATCATCGAAAAGGACCTGGTCAGACTTGAGGGTTCCTTTCTTTTGCTTAAGATTGGCATAATAGACATTGTCAAACTTGGTTGTTGTAGTTGGATCCAAGAACACCACAACAGTAGGGTCTAAATTAACATTTGGACATGCTTGTTTCAGACTAGCAACATATGAAGGATCCATGGATGGATCAGCCTTGCCAGTGTTCTGGAAATTGTAGATTCTGTCTGAGAATTTTTCGCAGTGCGCGAATCCGACAGTATGAGCCCCTGAAATGTGCAGGAATTGTAGTGTAAGTTGTTAAGTATGTAGTTTTTATCATGAAAAGGAGAAAAAAAAAATTGGTCTGATACTTATTGGATTTGGTTAAGTTAGGTTAAGTATTGGTTTTAGAGTTGTTTGATTACCTGATAGTGTAACCATGTCTTTTTGGGTCAAGCCCTTCTTAGCAAAGACTGCAGTCAGCTGATCCACATTCATGGAAGGTGTTGGCAGGTTGCCATCTACTCTGGAGGCTTTGGATATCAGCCCGTCTTTTCGCCCTTTCTTTACCTGCCAAAATGGCCCTCCAATCTGCAAAAACAGGGGATGATTAATTATCTGAGCATATGATAAAATTCAATTCAGTTCAATTCAATCGATCCTCTATTCCATTAGTCACTATCAAAATTGGTTACAGCGAACTATAAAGGGAGGCCCAAGTTTCATCAATCTGACTAAAAGAAAGACTATAAAGGAATGCCAAGTTATAAAGTGAACAGAGGTCAATTCGTTACTGCTTTTAAGGCTGGCATAAGATCAGCGTCATTGAAAAAATGGGCATGTCATTAAGTGTACTTAAATCAGTTCAGTTCAGTTCAATTCAATTCAATTCAATTCAATTCAATTGAGGCTATACAGAGACTTACCAAACCAACCATGTCTCTGGTAGCCAGAGCAAGCAAATCAGCACAAGAAACAACACCAGGACAGTTTTTCTCGACCGCAGCCTTGGCGCGCGCAATTGTATCAAATGCATCCCCAGGCAAGGACAAATTCAGATCATTATCTCTCTCAGCCTTGTCATTTGGATTTGTAGTGCCAACCAAAACGGATGCATCACATCCCTGAAAAGAAAAGCAAAACATTAACAACAAATACATCATGATCAGACCAAAACAACATCAATTATCCATATGCACATTGCATCAAACTCTTACTTCAACCATGCAGTCATGGAAAAACAGTCTCAGAGTTCCTGGAGCTGCTACTTTAGCTTGATTGAACTTCTGAACCACAACATTCTTAACTATGCTCTCCAATCTGGGGCAGCTCTTTTTGTAATAATCTACAGAAAGCTGCGCCCGAGCCCGCGCCGAGACCACAATTAGCAAGAGAGTCACAAAGGAGAGCCAAATGCTCTTCATTTTTTGGAAGAGGTTTTTGGAGGCCAACTCTGTTTCCACTGCTTGCTGCAGCACACACTGGGTTTTAAATTGGGGGCATACACAGCTGTCTATGTGGACAATTTTGTTTCTTTGTTTTTTATTTGCTTATGTCAATCCACTTTCCCTTTCTTAGATCCTCTTACATGACCCACGTTCTCCATCTATTAATTACTTACTCGGTCATTGGTGATGTTGACCTGGTCTTTCTCGGTAAAATTAGTAACATCCGAAGGCTGGTATCATGCCACATTATTAGAAATACATTATTCTTTGATCTAGACCATTAAAAAACTCCTCTTACTATTTGTTGCATAGCATATGTTGGAGCACATTGTTACTTGGCAAATGGAAACCAATTGGCAACTATCTTCTCAATCACTACTTTGTCCATCCACACACATCTCTTGCACGACTGCTAGCACCACTAGTGCTCTACAACTGGGTTGACTATTATTCCATTGCCTCCTCATACAAGAAACAAAATCCATATCGGTTTTATGGATGTCTCTCTGTAAGATTTTAGGGTAAGTTCCCTTTTGCTTGCTTCTATTATTGTCGCATATTTGCACCCGGGCCTTTGGTGTAGAGATAATACACTAGTCCTAGAATAGCCCAAAGTTGCACAATGTACACTTCTGTCCCATGGCCCTGTGTGGTCTCCGTGGATGTTAAAATTATATCTATTTCTATCTATTATAATTGGTTAAGCACTATCACTTCGTGCTAAGACTTAGCATCAACTTATGTAGCACACTATAGGAGGATCCTCGGCCAAGACATCTCAATGGGTTCATCTTCTTCTAAATATTCCCCATAAGATAAGACTAGTAAATGTGTGCCCAACGTTGCCGCGCTAATGTCCTAGCTTGTGTTTTCACTTGGCCTATAATGTCCATATGTGCAAGTTCCGAACACCACAGGTTGATGCTTGCAAGAATGGACATAACTTGCTTTTGTAATTATTGCTCATTACCTGCAGATTTATGGTGAGCTTATGTTCCTCAATATGATTCCATATGTAGGAGTACTTCAAGGAAGCATGCACAATTTGGGGTCGACTTGTGGAACTATAGGTAGAACTTGGTGAAAATATCCTCCCAAAACAACATTGAGCCCCCCAAATAATATGTCACATTATATCACGTCATGGAGCATACTATCTAGTGCTTCATAAACATGCACTACTAGGATCTCATCCCATATAATCATTCGAGTCGCTCTTATCAACTTTGTTAGTTCGGACTGCTTTGGACTATTGCCACACATATATTTGACTCTATAAGTTGATACAATTGTGTGTCATAATGGATCTAGCAGCATAGCAATGTGAATCCAAACAAACATTGAAAACTATTCCAATACATTTATGCTAAAATACTTAGCACCAATGTCCCATTTTTTTTAGCAGGGTTGCCTAACCCGAGGTGACCCAAATCCCGCGATTCTAGCCTATCCATGTGGCCTTACACGTCAGCAATATTAAACATCATCCATCAGATCTATAATTTTCGTTACGAACGGCTCAGAAAATTCCAAAAATTAAAGAAATTCTTCTTCCGCCATATTCGTCATTCGAATCAGGTTCTTCGTCCTTTGAATGGCTATGCCAAGGCCTCCAGTTTTCGTCACGACCCAGGTAAACATTCAATCTGCTATGTTTTTACGCTAATCAGAAGTTTCTCTGGGGAGCCTTTGTTCCATGCCCACATCTCTTAAGCAGAGCTCCCCATAGCGTTACCTAACTCTAACCGTTACAGCTGCCAAGCTTCCTGTGCAACCACAATGATCCACGAACCTAGCCCCAGCTTTGAAGGAGGCGGGTACTTCCTCCGGTGGAGGCCAGCCTGTAGTTTCCAGCTTGCATATTTTAACACTTGCTAATCAGAGGTCCAGGTAATTCCGCTTCACTTTTTGAGCTTCAATTTCACGCACTTGGAAAGCGGCCTATTAGGGTTGCTGAATGTTCTCGAGTATCTGCCTCTCGTTTTCAAGGTATGTGTCGAGCTTGAAAATCATACAGGGTGCGCTGGCAAAACGTTTGATGAGTTTATTACCGAGCTTACTCCCTCTGGTGATTCCGGCGAAGCATTTGAATCCAATTTGAAAGGAAATGGAGTTGAAATAGCAGGTCACTTTGTTAAGATGCTTTACGCCATCATTAATGCCATTCTTCCTGCCAAGAAAAAGGATAAGGATCTGTAGATGAGAAGAAAGAAGCTTTCCCTGGTCTTGCAGTCCCTGATAACAAACATAGGGATTGGGGTATAGAAGAGAAGCTTGATCATATTGCATGGAGGGAAGATAATGGGAAATCCAAGGATAAGAATGATTGTAGCAGATATGAATGCCATAGAGATGATAGGACAAGGGAGGAGAAAATAGGCACGAGGGAGGAAGGAAGAAGGCATGATAGGAGCAGGAACCATTATTTTGAAGGGATAGGTTTAGTACTTCTGGCGTTTTATACTCCAAACGTATTTTTCGTATAATACGGCACTGTTTTGAGCAAAATACGTCAAAAACATTTTCGGTGTCGGAATTTTTTCGGGCACTCGAAATCCAAATTTCGCGCGCGAGAAATGACGTATGTTCGGGCATTCGAAATGAAAGCTTCGTGCACCCAAAAAAATTTTCGCGTGCTCGAAATTCATTTTTTGGGCACTCGAAAAATTTGAATTTCGGGTGTGCAAAATAGAAGCTTCGGGCACTGGAAAGCGACTTCGAGTGCGCGAAATTCAGTTTTCGGGCACGCGAAAATTTTGTAGTTCTTCCATCACATTCTGTTTTACACAAATGAGTTGGTCCCCGAAAAAATGAGCTGGTCCCCGAGTATCTCGGCCTCGAGAACACTCAACTCGGCTGCCATCAATGAAACC
>JAANSK020177995.1:0-14815 GCA_011763485.2 Isoetes engelmannii
TGTTGTGTTCCTTTGTAGCAGGTTAGAATGCAGACTTGCTTTTGGAAATACGAGTTCATAGGTTGCTGGATTTAATTGGCAGTCCAATTGAAACTCGTCATTTACATTCTTATCCAAAAAAGGACAGCGGTGGATCTGGAATAATGCTGGGAATATTCGTCGAATCAACGTTCCTCGTCAAAACTCCAAACAAACGTCATAAACATTCATATAAACATAATTTATATGCTCTCATGGTAAACTTTTAAAACTTGGCACACATTGTAGTCTCACACATGATGTGAAAATCAACACATGCACAAATAGCATTTCCATTTTCCTAATTGGCCTTCAAACTAATACAGTTCTTTGATTTTACCACATCATTATTTACAAAATATGTTCAATTCGAACAATTTCTTCAACCTTGCTATTTGGCGCATTTGTATCAAACCATGAGCTGTTTTTGCCTACAAAGAGTACAATGGAGACTTATAATAGATAGTTTGTAATTGCACATATTTTCTCTTGCATGCACCAATGACTACCAATTTGCCACACCATGTTTCTTCTTTACATGCTCTAATTTTTTTTTTCTCCCTCCAAAAAAATAAATCAAAATGATCTTCCAGCCATGATTCTTAGATACATTAAACATGGGCAATCCATTGAGGTTTATGATCATAAGGGACAAACTAATTCTGATAAAAAGAAATGCACCAGGTTTTGTAGGAAGCTGCCATATGTCGTTCACAGGTTCGAGCTCTCATTCCTGGGGCGCATGTAAAACAATAGTAGTTGCGCTCGCAACACTGCGTGCAGATCCTATCATCCCCAAAACATGAAGTTTCTCCTTCAGCATATCATCTACCAATGCAGTACTGCATAAGTTTATTGTAAGTTCTTCGTTCCAAGTTCTCCTTTGTTTTTCCTATCCTACCCTTTCCCCAACCTTGCATTTCTGCTAGTTATTTTTAAATAGCCTTGCTTTTCTGAATTTACAAGGGGATGCTATTTGGTTTAATTAAATGCTACCGGTGTTCTTTGTGCCATTGGATTTGATTAAATGCTAGTTTCTAGCATAGTTTTTAGCATGCTGCATGCATGCACAGTTTGGCAATCGTTGCCCTCTTTTACTACATCTAAGTTTCCAGTCTATGTACATACTAGAAAGGATGACATTGGCTGCACATCATGTCTGGAAATTTCTAAAATTTCATCTTTCTGCATCTTTGCTCTCAACAGAAACCTAACTTAAATATCACAAATATCACAAAATATGGTTCGTCGCATGAAACGTATATTCGTACGCCTTTTGTCCAAGGTTTTCCTATGATTCGTTTACTGTATTCAGCGTGACATACTGTTTAGTATTTCTAGAGCGTGCAATACATTTGCATGTCTAGTAATTATTATTCTCAAAGGTTACACACATGTATGTATTTTTGTTGTAGTAATCTTAATGTAGAAATATAGTTTTTTTGCATGCAGCTAACTGGAGCGTTTGCTTTAGGGTTAATGGATATGATGTCACGGTTTAGGCTTCGAAGATCGAAACATGGCAGCTGCATCTCTGTTTCTATGGAGGCAGAGTACAGCTGGTGATTGATCGGAAGCAGCTTGAAGTTGCGGTGTGGCAGAACACAGGTTTCAAGTGTCGAACAAGCAGTACTTAATTACAATGAAAACAGTATTCAGCTTGGTGCAACCTTTGAGCAAATTGGGAAGCAAGATGGATTTGAGGACAGTGTAGAATCTTTTCAAACAAAAGGCATTGCTGTTGAACATGCTGAGGAAAATACCAACAAGTGCATTCTACTGGACGATCGTATGTCTACGCCAGGGAGTGATTTAATCGGGCAAAAATCCTTGGTTTAACCGGGCATGCCCATCCCCAAGCATCCCCCCATCCATCGCCGCATGCCATCCGGGATGATGGGGGATGCCACCATCCAAAGGGGGCAGCGATGGCCCATGCCCCATGCCTGGGCACGTGCTGTTTCAGACCACGGTTTAATGGCAGGCCTGCCACCAATAGGTGGTTTAGCCGGGCATGAGGTAGTTCAAATCTCTGCTTGACATACGCTCCGCACGCTCCACGTTAATGCCCCCTGCAGCCGTGTACTGCTGTCCTTTACAGGTGGTTTAACCGGGCACAGGGGTGCATATGATATGGGATGAATCACTAGAAACTCAAGGGGCTAGGTGTTAAGGTCCTTATAACACAACACATTAGAAAGTTTACAATAAAATATTTTATAACGTCGTCTTTGTTATTTAGATTTCTCATAGCCACAAATACAATATGCATCATATATTTGACATGCATTTCCCCTAATTTGCAATGTTTTTAGTATTTTAATAATTAGAGTATTCTACAACATCGTCTATTCTACAATTTGAAATCATTACGTGACGTACATCAACATGCGAATGGCTAATGCCCCCTGGCCTAAGCTAATGCCCCCTGGCCTAGGCCCGTACAAAAATTCCTGACCACGTGGTTTAACTGGGCAAAGAGGTATAACCGGGCATGGTGAGCACCTTGGTTTAAATGGGCAAGCCCATGCCTCGTTAAAACTTAGACAAGCACGTGCCCAGTTAAACAATAGACAGCTACTTACCCAGTTAAACCAAATACCTGCCCATGCCCAATTAAACCACTCCAATTAAATTGCCCACTTAAACTATAGACAAGCCCATGCCAAGTTAAAATCACTCCATGCCCATGCCCGGTTAAAACTTAGACAATGACGTGCCCAGTTAAAACATAGACAACTACCTGCCCAGCTAAACCAAATACATAATGAAGAGTTAAACTACTCCCCTTGCATAGTTAAACCACTTGGCATCCCTTTTTCTGGTTAAACGAGAGACAATGTCATGCCTAGTTAAACCACTAGACAATGCAGTTAACCCATTGCCTACTTAAACCACTTGCCTAATTAAACCATTCCCCTTGCCCAATTAAACTATAGACGTGGTTTAACTGGCCAATGACGTGGTTTAATTGGGCGTGTGTTTGTCTATGGTTTAATTGGGCTATATGAACCGTGTAGTTTAACTAGGCAAGTGCCCAGTTAAACCATAGACAAGCACGTTCTCAGTTAAAACAACATTTGCCCTTGACCTTGTCAACTTAAACCACTCTCCTTGCCCAGTTAAACCCCTGCCCTTGCCCAGTTAAATCATAGACAAGCCACGCCCATTTAAACCACTGTCATTGCCCAGTTAAACCATGGACGTGCATCTTCCTATGAACTTTAGTTCCCTTTGTCATTCTGGAAAAACAATCAACCTTCTATTTTTCAACCGATATGTCTTTACTTCAATTAACCAGAAGACAAAGCTAGATGAAAACAATCTCAATGAATTTGTACACACATAATACCCTATTTTCAAAATTCTTTTTCCATTACTATATTTCGCATATACAACATAGCAGACTCAAAATGACTTGCATATTCAAACTATAATTCATAGCAGATAGTATAACAACTTTTCAAAATGACTTGCACAAAAATAAAGATAGTTTATCCCTATTTTTAAAATTCTTTTTCCATTACTATATTTCGCATATACAACATAGCAGTTTCAAAATGACTTGCATATTCAAACTATAATTCATAGCAGATAGTATAATAACTTTTCAAAATGATTTGCACAGAAATAAAGATAGTTTAATCTGTAACAATAGCATGCCATATTCATCTCTTTGTTAGTAGGGCACAATAGCCATATTCATTTCGGGCTATAGGTTTAAAAAAGACGCGTATAAATATGGAAAACGTCGATGTTTAAGGAAAAGGGTAAAAGAAGCAGACGATTCAGATAGTAGAACAGAGATTGAAGAATATCTTCTCTTTGTTCATGTGCAGCAGTGACAAAATAATTCATCTGAAGAAGTAAAGGTTTCGTGATTGTCCAACAGTTGTGCAGATTGAAGATTCTTCGAGAAAGGCTATCCGGATCTTGCTGTAGCATTATCAAAGCACGGATTTAGAACAGACCTACCACATCATGGTTCAAAAACAGGGGATTTCTGGAAGCAGAGGATTTCGACTTTGCATCCAAGCCTTTCGGCTGTGTAGATTTCATCTAATCCAATAGAAAGCAATAAATTGCCTCGAGAACAGAAAGCTCCAGAACAGGACGATGATAGTGACTTGAAATCCAAGCCTTTTGGCTGTGTAGCTTCATCTGATACTGGAAGAAAGCAATAAACGGACTAAGTCTGCCACAACCAAAGCTCCATCAACATGGCATTTTTCTGCCATAGCCAAAGCTCCACAATAGGGATCCTGTCGTGGAAGCCAAGAGCCTTTTAAGATCTTCACACCATAGCAAGGCTGCAAAATAGATGTTTCCTTCAATAACGTCACACACTCACAAATCCGACACAAATAGAGACGAATAAAAATAAAACAACATGCATTTACCTGGTATTTCTTACCAGTGCCTCAAACCAGCAAGCCTAATCCAGCGCCTCTTAGAACATCTAACGCCTAGCAGTGCCTGCACAAATCGGCCAAGGGCCATCGTCCTTGCAGGAGCGCTGTTGCAAGAACTATGTTGCTGGAATGCCAACAGTATGGGTCGTGTGAAATTTGAAAAGGGATTCCATAGGCATGGGCCATGACCCATCGCTTAAAGATGGCATGCAGCCATGGATGGGGGTAGGTTCTGATGCCCATGCCCGATTAAACCAGTAAAAAATGCTTGATTAAACCATTGCCCGGCGTAGAAATATGGGCCCCCCATTCTACTCACTGAAGCATTGGGAGAAATGTTGGTAGGTATATACATTCGACTATTTACATTGTTTATGCATGCAATCAATGATGTTGATTTGTTTCAAACATTTTTGATGTGCACGGAAGTTTAAATATTCTCTACAAATATTGAAGAAACGGCAGTGTGCCACCATCGAAATAGCGATCAAATAGGTCCACTAAGTGAACACATTAAAGAGGCAAATGATTCCAAGGGGATTTCTGCTTTATTTCAAGCTAAGCCTGCAGAAGAAGGTACAAGCAAGGACCCAATTGCCATTGATATGAAAGAAGCCAACAAGGACATTCTGGTGAAGCATGTAAAAGAGGTAGTGGTAAATCTTTTCACCAGGTTTTCTTAGCATTAGTTTCTTGAATGATGAGCATGCAAATGGAAAGAAGAAGGTGGTTGATTCTTCTTGAATACACATGAGGATCTCTTGCTCAACATAGCCGTGTAAGAGTTGTCATTTGTATGACCTTTATTGGTAAACTGAAAATTTTGTTTAGGTAATCTGAATGATATAGAAAACTTGGACAAGAATAGACCTATACCTAGAATGAAGTCTGTAGTTGCCACAGTCACTGGCTACAATTACAATGATAATGAGAGTTGGCGACTTGTGAGGCTTATTGATACAGTTGGAGCACTTTACATTAGTAGTATGTCGCCGGCAAATACACATCTGGTATTATTGGTCTATGTTAGCTTGGTCTAGTATGATATGTCTTAGTTTTAGGCAATGGATGTGTAGGCTTGCTAAGACAATGTTATAGATGTGTAGATCAGCTTGTGCCTCTATAGACGAGGATGATAGAGTTATCTGCTGATGTTGGTAGTTTCTGCAGACTGCTGCTATTTGCACAACAGGTTTTAGTGCTTTGAGATAGTCATCTAGTTATTAAGGTTAAGGACACAGCTAGATGTGATGCTAGTTCAGTTGGTAAGCAAAGAAGTGGTGCTTTTCTGTGTGCTCTAGGTAGTTTTAGGTAATAGATTTCTAGGCAGAAAGGGGACTAGATGAAAGTGCAGGTTCTAGAAGTGATTGCGTAGTAAGGAAGTACAATATTCGACAATTGTTTGAAATTGTATTGCTAGAAGATTGTGGGTATTAAGGTAAGAGTGTCCTTTTGAATATTGTTGGATCGGCATACGTCTCAAACATGAACGATTGAATCATCGTCTATGCGAGGTTATGCAAGTTATTTATGTGCATCTGGACATTGTGCTCTGAATTGAGAATGCTCGAGATTCTTGGTGCTGCAAATGATCTGATACAACCTTCACAGCTTGCGAGGAGGTAAGGATATATTATATAGGTATATTCTAACCATCTTTGGGAGATAGTTATCCTGCATTTGAGAATTGAATGACATTATAAATGCCTCATCTAATGCCCTTATTATCGTTATCTAAGTCTGCTCCCTGTAGCCGAAGACGGGTGTGGAGACTTGAGTATTCTACTTTCTAGCATAACCAGATGAGAAGGAAGAGGTTTTATACTGGCTATTTTGCTTTTTCTAGCATAACTAGATGACATGGAAATTGATTTAATGTATATGTGTAAATGTTATTATTGAATACTGAATTTTTAATCTATTGATGGCCCGCTTCCTTATGTTATATTTGTGTTTTTTACCAATCCCATTTGTAGTAGAATGTTTCCCATGTTGTAATGTCTTAACATTGGGCCCCGAAGGGGCCACTGGAAAAATTCCGTAGAACATTCCATACAACATTCATACCAATATCGTACAACTTCCGTATGAACTTGACAAATTAAACCATTGAAATGGGCATTTATCATATAAAAGTTAAACCATTGAATTAACCCCTCCAGACCCCCCCCCCCCCCCCAGTTGTTTATGTTGATATTCGCGAGGGCGTCCAGCGGATGGCAAGGACCCTCAAACACATATGCATGTATATGTATACAATGCACATCACAACCTTCGGGTTCGTGCCGTATTTGAAACTGATAGTTAACTAAAACTTACTAAAAAATGACACTCACACTCACTGATGGCCAAGATCGCCCGAAATCGACATCCAATGGTCCGAGCCAACCATTGGACATCCTGTGCGAATATCAGCATAAACAACTCTATACTGCTCAAATGTAACTCTATTCTATGCTCACAAGATTCTACCCCTGCAGCCTTGCCATCACTGTGTAACCCCGCAGCCTTGCTAAATTACATATCGATTCAGCGCTAATATAACACTGGTCTTCATAAAGAAATGCCTAGTTTGGTGGTAGGAATGGGGGTTCTTTTTATTTTTATTTTTTTTTGGGGGGGGGAGGGGGGGGGGCCCTGGGTTTGAATCCCCCACATAACATGAAATTACTGTTGGCTAGCTAGCCCAAGTGGTCTAAGGGGGACGACTTAAGATCGCCTGCACTCATGTGCCCGCGCGTGGGTTTAAACCCCACAACTAGCATATTCAAAAGTGTTTAAATCATGTAGTAGCTCTTCATAAAGTTCGTGATCCAGATTGTGTGCAAAATTACAGAACTATCATGCTCAGTAGTGTAATGGCCAAGCTATTCGGTGCTATTCTTGAGAGAAAGTTGTCATCATGGGCTGATCAACACGGAATTCGGGCTTTGGGGCAAGTAGGTTTTAGGAAAGACCACTCGACAGTTGATCATCTAGTCACTTTGCGTGTAAATGGCCGAAGGGAGTAAAGGAGCTGGTAGGGCTCTATATTGTTGTTTCATAGATTATACTAAAGCCTTCGACCGAATACCTTGAGATAAGCTAGGAGTTTATTGGACCATCTAGGTGTGCCCCTGGATTTGAGACGAGCAGTGGCCAGATTATATGAAAGGGTGTTAATTGAAGTATCTTTTCCTATGGAAGCGAAAGTGATCAGCAATATTGGGGTAAAACAAGGATTCCCACTTTCTCCTACTCTTTTTGGGCTCCTTATTGATGATCTGGAGGTGTGATTAGCTAAAGAGGCGGCTGGGGCACAAGATAGCTATCTCATAAAGCTTTTATTAAATTGAATTGAATTGAATGTTTTGTATCATCCACGGAGGCCGATCGGCCTATGGGACCCAATACAAGGACGTAGCACGCAGATGATGTGGTGCATGTCTCCTTGAATATTGTTGAATTACAACGGTTGCTCATTATTCTAGAAGAGTTTTGCAAAGTTACAGGGATGTCGGTGAATAAAAATAAGACTAAGGTGATGGC
The DNA here is from genome assembly GCA_011763485.2 of Isoetes engelmannii. Lineage (NCBI taxonomy): Eukaryota > Viridiplantae > Streptophyta > Lycopodiopsida > Isoetales > Isoetaceae > Isoetes > Isoetes engelmannii. Next base: position 7,959 of record JAANSK020177995.1, read on the forward strand.
TGTGGGATCGTAAGATAGATTGGAGATGAGGTCAGATGGTGAGGCTCTTGAGCAGGTAAGACATTACAAGTATCTCGGAATTGAGTTCAAGGGTTTCTGGTGGTTTGCAGACTCTTTACTATGCTATTAGTCGTTGGCGTTGGATGCAGATACATCAGTGGCACTTGCATAAGATGATGTACAAAGTAATGGTGCAAGCAGTAGTGCTGTATGGTTGTCTAGCTTGGGCCCCCCGAATTAGCTAGAAATATGTGGTAGGGAATAGAGCAGGTGCAAAAACAATTCCTCCTTGAGGAGCTTGGAGTACTCCTTATGAGATGTTACGGGCAGAAGTAGGTATGTATCCGTTAGAGATTGAGGCTCTTTTCCAAACTCTTACATATTTGTTGCGAATTAGAAACGTGGATGAAGATAGACTTCTTATACAGACTTTGAAAGAATCACAACAGCAAAATATAGATGGCTGGTATAAACAATTGGTGAAATGGGCAGATTATTGGGGGGTCTAGTTAGATAACTTCCCATACATAGAAATAGGCCTGCGGGATTTGGTGGTTGAGCGGGCTTTTCATAAGTTATGGCCCACGATTGATCTAGGAGTTAAACAAGAATTTTACAGGTTAGAGGTAAATGTCATGATTTTGTATACTGAGCAAACTTGTTTGCAAGAGATACCAAGGTGGTCAATTAGGAAGTTGATATCTCAGTTATGATTCAGTTCACACCAATTAGAGATTGAGATGGGTTGTGCAACTCGAATTCCTCGTGAATTAAGGTTCAGTCCTTGTTGTTTAGAGGCAAAGGTAGAGAATGAGCAATATTATTAGTGCTTGTTGGCAAGGACGTTTTTTAATTATCTATTCCTTTAGATTATCTGAATATCTTCTATTTACAAGGCACCTTGGCTTCTACAAAGAATTTTAACCCAACTATCATAAATATAACATCTCCACAAACCAAGACCTGCCTAATAGAACCGGCACTGTAGAGCTGGCACTGTTTTCTTTTGTCTACACCTAACTTTCATACAAGTAAGTAGCTTTCTACTCATCTAAATGCATAGATGAGGCTATAGAAACTATGTTGAGCAACCTAAAGTGACAACCCTTAGGTTAAAAAACGTTAAAGAAGACTAAACTTTTCCCAGCAGGTCAACATGCATTGGTTTTCTAGCGTGACGATTGCCCTGTTTGGTCTGGCTACACCAAGACATCCACTATGAGAAGTGTGCGAGATTCCCAATTAATCTTAAATATTCAATAAAGGCTAGCTTTTTTTTTTTTCTTGTAAAGACTATACAAGCATCAAAGAAAAGCACCCATTATTATGCACATTTTCACCAAGATGGATGTGAGTCCATTGTAAATTTTTTTGAATACGAGGTTTTAATGTCTTTGATGGTTATATCTTGAATGTTTTAAGCTTTTCATGGCTCATTTTTCTTATCCATGTATGTTACATTTATTTATTTGTATTTATTTATTTGTCAGACCCTACTTCCGAACAAAATGAGAAAAGCATCAGAGCAAAAGGACTATCTTGTGGCCATACAAATGGAGATGAGACTTCGTGTAAGCTATTTACTCCTTTTTATACATCTATTTACTTTGTTTAATTTACTAAGTTTTGAATGCATGAAATGTTCGAAAAAAATATAAAGCTTGAGAGCATAAATCCAGTTACGAAAAAGCATGATGAAATCGTCTAAAGAGATTATCAGAGAGTGCCATGAGATCAGTTTTGAAGGAGGAAAGGCCATACAAATTGGAACTTTATGTTGAAATGGCCCCACGCTATGGCTATAAGAATTACTTGACAGGAAACTAAATGTACTTATCAAAAAGCATATTGATCTTTCCAGCTCAGACATGAGAAAGAACATGTATACAATCAACCCCATTTAGTATATTGCCACAAACCTTATAATATTCTGCAACTATCACTATATACATTATAATAAAACTTGTACGAGCATACCCCACAAATAGGGAGCGATATTTATGGTCCAAATCAAGGCATAACTTGTGAATATGCCCATCCAACATCTCTCATTGCCTGAAGTTACCCCAGTGTGAATATGCACCCAAAGCTCGATTTGTAGCTCAAGGTTTTCTCCAAAGGACGGGTCAAGCCTATGAGAAAACATTCTCACCTATTGTGAAAATGAACAACATAAGAATGTTATTAGCAATTGCAAATGCATATGACCTAAAGATTCATGACATGGATGTCAATACAACCTTTTCGAATGCTAAATTGGAAGAGGAGACTTGTATGAAGCAACTTCCAGGGCATGAGCAAGGAACAAACAAAGTTTGGAAGTTAAAAAGGGCAGAAATTGGAAGAGGAGACTTGTATGAAGCAACTTCCAGGCTTGAGCAAGGAACAAACAAAGTTTGAAAGTTAAAAACTTTTTAATAAAAAGGGCAGTTTAAGGTCTCAAACAGTCACCAAGAGAGTGGTACAAGTGCATGGAAGGATATTTGAGAGAACAGAGGTTTATCAAACTAAAAAACGATGGCAACTTGTATAAATATCAGTCTAAAGATGAGTAGTGTAAAATTGCCCTATATCTTGATGATAATATCATGATTTCAACGGGAGTGAATTGTCTGGAGCATTGCAAAGGACTGCTAAATAAAAGGTTCAAAATGTCAGATTTAGGGGAGCTACAGGAAACCATTGGTTTCGAAGTTTGTACCGACAGAGATAGGCAGAAGAAGACCTTAACACTCACTCATCCAAGGCATGCTTAAACAATTTAAAATGGAAGATTGTAGTGTTAGCGAAATTTCAGCTATTACTGGAAACAAGCTGTCAGAACAAATATGCCCAAGGAATTATGCTGAGAGAGAAGAAATGGGCAGGGAACCATACATGTCATTGATTGGCTATCTACGATATGTGGCCAATTGCACCAGGCCAGACATAGCACATAGCTTAGTAGATACAACCATGATCCTAGAAGGGACCATTGGACTGCAATAAAAAGAGTGTTAAGATACCTCAAAGGTAAGGGATAACATATTGCATAGATAATTTGAAAGTGAAGTCTTATTGTGGTGCAGACTGGGCTAGGGATTTGGACATAAAAAAATATATTTCTAGACATCTTATGTTTCTGGGTGGTGCATCAATTGCATGGAAATGTAAGAAACAGAGATCAACTGCAATGTCTAGTGCAGAAGCAGAATATGCTGCTGCCAAGTTGTGCACTAAGGATTGCGAAAGAAGGTTATTAGCAGAATTGGAATTTGATCAATCACATGGTACTGAAGTACTTTTGGACAGCACTAGCTGTATTGCCATGTCAAAAGATCCAGTGTCACATGACAGGCCTAAACATGTAAAAATTGAAATGCACTTCGTTAGGGAGGTAGTAGAGAGGGGACAAATGAAATTGATATATGTTAATACAGTTGTTCCCTTGGCAGATATACTCACAACGGCAGTTGTTGAAGAAAGTTTTGTTGAGTGAAAAAAACAGTTATAGGGATCAGATATAACATGAAGGGAAATGTTAGTTTATGTCATGTTATATTTGAATCAACTGAGTAGTGGTGATCCAGGAACAAGATATTTTATTAAGCAATATGATCACTAAAAAAAACAATGTTGTGAGTCAGATCCTGAACTCAAGTCCTAAGTGTTCATATGGACTTAGGTCATAATTGAACAAGTCAATGGTGAACTATTTTATCGTATGCAATGGTCCATTTTGAACCACTGAACTAATGCCATATGATTTATAAATGGAAAGCCCGACGTGCTTAGGACTAATTCGAAAAAGAGATGGAGGGACACTTGCCGAGATCTGTCAGTCTGCCATAGGAGCCGGATCGACCAAATAAAACAAGCAGAAAGTATCAATGTTTTTTTAACTGTTCCGGAACTTGAGTCAAATTTGCTATAACTTGGCCAATACCTTTTGAACAATAACCGAGGTTATTGTAGCATCCAAATGTTGAAATATCTATCTATTGAAATTGAAGTGCCTATAGATATTGCAAGTTGAAAGTACCTAGTACTTAATGAATATTTTTGTCTAGCCTACTTGTTGAATGATTCAAAACTACACTACGTTGCAGTGTTGATCCGAGGGATGAATGCAAGTTTGGCGTGGGGAACTAGGGGGTTCATGGTAGGCAGACTTGGCCTCTTTTGAGGCGTGAACACTAAGTGCTACAAATGTTCGCATAATGTTTGTAACAATAACAACAGATGGGTCATTTGCTAGGGTGCTCCTCTACACAACATACATGCACCTTGATAGCTGTGTTGCAAGCAAAGGGATTCCTCCACTTTGAACAAGCTCCTCCCCATTTGATGTTGACAATGAAAATATGATTTCAAAAAAACAAGTAAACTTATCCACCATCCAGTAAACCTCTAAACAAATGCAAGATGGAGAAAACAATGGCACCTAATAAGTCAAAATTTTACTCAAATCGCAAGTTTACTCAAAGAGGTTTCATTTAGGAGGAAGTTGCTTTACTCATTCTACTTCTATTACATCAAATAACCGTTGGAGCATATCCATGAGAAAGAATTTTGGAAACAACCGGTATCTAATTTGCAAGATGTCCTTAATCGACTTTTTTTTGGAAAACATGTTAGAATTACCTTATGATTTTTCATGTTTCTAATGCGATTGGCTTCTTCCCCAAGATTTTATTCTTTGGCCAAGATTCCATATCCTCCCCCTGTTGCCAAGACTTGATGTAGTCTGCATCTCCATTTTGGATTAAACCCTTGCTATAAAACTTCCACCATAAACTCATAATATAACAGAACCAAATAATATAATGGTTCTTGAATCTGATTAAAAAATGAGGAAGAAAAGCAAAAGAAGGTGGTCTAGACCTATCTAAGGATTTTTTATTTGCACTGGCAGTCGGATGGTGTCCTAACATCGTATCACGACAACCAAATCACCTACTAACCCACATAACACAGAAAAAACATTGGCCTCAACCATTGGATGTAGAGAATTCCTAATCTCATCCTTTCATTTAGAATATCTCAATAATATTCAATCAACCTACCTCTCCAAGGGTTTGCCCTTTGGGGAATAAAAAAAAAAAAAAAAAAGGGAACATCACAGGAAATAAGAGAGAATATCACGACATTACCTTCTATGACACTTATGTGTCCTCTACTCGCTTACCTGGTCATTCCAAATATGAATTAGACGGAAGGCCTATTCGAAGGTCCTAGAGAGGTATACAAATTACATGGAGGGAGGTCCTACGAAGTATATGGGGGTTGCCATATACGAAGCAAGAGCGTCACAATTACCTCAAACTTTCCAACATTTCTTCAAGCTTCCTCTAGATTTTAGAAGATACTCCCAAGATTCTCTTATGTTTTGTTAGGTTCCTGGGAGGTGCATCAGAACCTGGGTATACCATTACTTATTCCAAAGCTCCCTATGAGCCAAAGTTCGGTCCAGCTTCCGTCACTCGTATTGCAAGTTATAGGCATTTAGAGCGAACTTAAAAAAGGAAGGCGCGAAGAATCTCCAACTTTTCTGGGTTGTCCAAAGTGGAAAACCCTTGTTTGATGTGTTGTGTAGGGGGGCTAGGAATGTTCCCCTTGATTTTAAGAGCATAAGTAGGTCATGTAAAGTATATATATTAGCGTCGCTGTTAGTTTCATACATTAATTATAGTATTGTTCTTGCATATTTATTCTCTTGGTGGCCGGTTTACCTATTGGACCATTAGCATTGACATGTTGTTGTTTTTTACCTAGCGATAGCAGGTGCATCCCTACTTGTGGCATGAATCCCAAAGCTCAAGTCCAGTCCTCTTATCCCAAGGTTTTGTCTCTCTCCTTTCTCTGTATCCTACTTGCAGTGGCGGTGCATTTCTTGTTATCATGATAAATCTAAGATTGTGATATACATTCTTAGAGACTAGCCAAATCTAACCACTAGGTATGTAAATTGTTATTTGCAAGGTGGAGTGATGGTATTGTACATCTCAAGCACAACGCAAAATTTTGTTAGAAAAGCCCAGCCGAGGGCACGACAAGATGGAGACAATGGTTCTTATTGAACATGGCACCACATTAGTCTATGTAACATAAGAGGTTATCTAGGATGTAGAGTGTGTTGAGAAATAGAAGATATATTTGACACGTAAAAAGTATTATCTATCTTTATTTTGCATTCACCCATTGCATACCCGTACTACGATTTTTGTGCATGGAACTACACAACTTTCGATAGCACATTTGGGTGAGGCAATTTTTGTGAGCCTATGTTTAAATAGCTACAACTTCAACGACCAAAGAATCCTTCACAATCGAAGGGTTCAACAGACACGAGAAGGAACTCTGATTCCAATACGATGTCGGCATCAAAAACCAGCACGTAAGTTTTATTTTCATTTGAAATAATAGGTTGAATTTAGGTTTTATGGCCTGCATTACCATGTATGGCTCATGTTCGGACTTCTCTTCTCGTTCAAGTTTTTGACTGCCAAGATCAATCCGTTCAAGTAAGTCAAAAGCAGAATTCAACCGCAGTAGTTCATATAGCTGTATTCTTTTTGAAAGAGCATGAGGTGTATGCTGAACGTAATTGCTTGAATATGGCACAATCAAATGAAGGGTGTTATTTTGACTGGCAGAAGCAACACCGATACATGTCATTAGATCGGCCAAACATCACCTATTAGTTTTAGAAAAAAACAACTATGGAATTGGTTGGAAGGATTTAAGGAACTGCATAAAACTCTTCATTGTTCCAGATTCTGGATGTCCAAAGCAATGGAGCGCTGTGACGTTCCATAATATTATACGGTATAAATACCATATATTATGTATGCCACGTCACTGGTACATGCCGTAGA
>JAANSK020178106.1:0-14813 GCA_011763485.2 Isoetes engelmannii
CATATAGGTCTCTGCTTCTTCCCAATAGCAATAGATACTATAGGAAGAGCCCTTAATCTTTCCACCTGTCAGAAGTTGTTCACACAACTCTTCACCTTGGGTGTCAAAAAACTTGAAATCCAAGGGCAGTATCATTTCCTTTGATAGGAAATGGCTTTGTTTTGGTCACTACATTGGTTCTTCCTTCTTTTTCGAAGCAAACCATGCAAACTTCTCTTTTAATGATTTTCTTGATTACAGATTTGCTGAACATTTTAACAGGAATGATTAGTGGCCACCCTGAGCTAGAGGATTTGTCCCCTGAGGAGGCTTGGGTTAGACTGAATGGTATGGGTCTGAATTTGCCTCCTCGAGTGCTAGGTCCCATTACTACTAGGTTCAAAAGTGTCCTCCTTGATGGCTAACAAACTTGGTGCCTTAATGTTCTCCTCTTCTCCTTCAGCAACTTCATGGTTGTAGATCAGTTCTTGGCCTTCAGGAATAGCTACTATTACCACTTGGGTAGTTTTGTGGCAGAAAGTCTTAGTGTTATGGCAGAGGTCAACTTCCCATTTCTTTGGCTTATTCTCACCCTCCATTCCTGGTCAGATATTGCGTGGAAAGAACTCCCATCCCTTATTCACCTTGGTGTTGATAACATGCTTCAGGAGTGCATCTAGTTTCAGGAAAAGGAATTCTAGAATGTTTGGTGTATATATGAAGTCTCTCCTTCTTTTAGGAGTTTGGATGTACAGGTATTTTGGCAACACAATTTTGAGAGGTGATGGTCCTCTTACTCGGCTGATATGGCAGAGTAGAATCCATCCAATTTTGGCAATTTTGGTGATTCTCGGAGATCTAGCAGAAGTTCAAGTCAAAGATTCAACAGCAAGAGACTCCTTGGCTTGTGTTTCAGACTACTTAGCTTACTTTATTTAGGCAGTTCTTTCAGTTGCAGTTTCAGTTACATTTACAGTTGCAGTTCTGGTTTTAAGGGTTCAGCCCAAAGACTACAAATAGTCAGCAACTTTTTATTTATTGTTGTAATGGTTGTTTGGAAGTTCTCCACAACCTATTTTGTACTTCCTTTATTGAGTAATTAAAATTCCCCTTTCACCAAAAAGAAAAAAGAAAAAAAAAAGATAAAAAAAAAGATAAAAAAAAAATCTACAGACCATGCATTTTCTTAAGAACACATTAATTTCTGAGAGCATTAGATTACTCGCAATAGTATTGCCAAAAGTAGCCCTAAACTAAGTAGTTTCACTAAACCTGTCTATAATTTCAGGAATAATCCCTGCCTCTTCCAAAACATCAGCAACGGCCTTTCCTTCTTCAGGATGTGGACCAGAAACAGGCTCAGGAATAAGAGATTGCACCTCTGCAGGAGCAGTTTCTTCAAGTCCGGCAAATGTAGGATCGCTCAACCAGTATGTTGAAATAACCAATGCCATGTAAAACTACAGACCTGCTGTGCTCCACCGATTCAGCTCCACTGTTCTTTACCAGATACCTTGCTCCACTGTTTGAGAACCTCAAATATTTGTTGCTTCAAATTCAAATTTGCAGTCTTTGCCGAGTCTTGCTGTCGACACAGAGATGCCGACTCATAGAGATGCCAGAGCTATGGATGATCTTCCGCTGTAACCTGTAAGCGGTAACCTGTCTGCGCCTGAAACACGCAAAGCCGAAGTCCATGCACGACTCTCAGCAAACTGAGACTTCTAAGCGGTTTTCACGGCTTTACCTATTGGAAGTCCGGCTTCTTTCATATGAATCGTCCATTCTATCTGTTCACGTCATCTGGTCCACTCATTTGAAATATTCTAGGCATATTCTTATTTTCTCTCCGGGCAACCCTGTTCATGTCATCTGGTCCAGTCATTTGGAATATTCTAGGCATATTCTTATTTTCTCTCCGGGCAACCCAAAAAGGCACTAGATACTGGGCACCGCAACCGAGCGGTCCAAAAATAGACCATGGGGCCACATCATTCTCAAACAAGGTGGTGACGAAGATCCGGATGGTTCCCCCTCATCGCATTTCCGTAGTTTTCTCAACAGGACCTCCATTCCTTCCCATTTAACCCCTTTTGCCCCACACACATTCGTTTTCGCGCATTTGCAATAGAAGATCTTCCCTGTAACCGGCATTTCGATCCAAATCCGCGGAACGATCCAGATGATGTCGGCTATAGGTCTTGGGTGACTGTTTATTCCATGCGGAGTTCCGAAGAGTATTGCTTTTCGAGTTATGGGTGTTGACGAATTCATTATGTAAGTGCTTCAGCAAGTCATTCCAACAGGAACTATTGTTACCAACTTTTATGAATGTGAATACTAAAAAAATGCCCATGTATGTTGTAATATATGATGGGTTGTATGGATTAACCTCCCTTCAATCTTGTCTTTCCAAATATTGCTTTCTACGCACACTTTACATGTTGTTTCTTTGTCCCTATAGTTCGTTCTTTATTATTTTAAAGAATCATTCATTATTAATTTCTATGTTCTTGGCATTGCTTACGTCTTAAAGTAAGAGAACATAACTGCAGTATTACAATTTTCAGGAAACTGAAAAGCACTCTTGCTATTGTTAGGAGATTGAAAGGTCTTTTTATTTTGCAGCTCAGCATGGGAGTATAATCGAGTTTATTTTTTTTATTGCCATGTTTTTGTTCTGGATAAGCAGAGTAGCAATGATACATAAAGCTGATCCTTATGCATGAGATGGGTAGTGAAGGTGCAGCAATAAAGGAACCTGTAGAAAGTGTTCCTAAGTTCAGATGGGGTGACCTCGATGATGAAGATTTGCAACGAGCAGAGCAGAAGAGCATTGATGGTAAAGCCTTAGGTGGAAGTTTTGGGGCAGTTTGGGATGACCAAGTGAATATTTCTGCTAGCTTTGTTATGCAAGAGACAGGTGCAATTACTTGCCTGTTGTCGACAACAATGCAGAAGGATGATGAGGAGCGAAGGACAAAATATGAGCCATCACCAGGAATCCATGAGTATTCGATGGAGGGAGAAAGCATCAACAATCTGATAAGTTATGCTGAGAAGGTGGCAAATTTTGAACGGGAACATGTTTTGTCTAATATTGCTCAAAATGATGGCAATCAAACTGCAGATTATGCTACTATAACCAATGAGGTAGAAGCATCTACTAAACAAAGTTATACTGTTATGGACTCAAACAATAAATCATCAGAAGTGTCTGAAATAGTTACCGCACAGTGTTCAGAATTTTCAAATAGCCTTGGAGAACAGGATAATGATGTAAAAGCAAGAGAGAACCAGGACGAAAATCTTCTGGCAGAGAAGCCTTCTGCTATATCACATGAAGAAGAAAAACTTGGGAAAGGTCAAATGGATATTGGCGCGGCAGCTAGTATGCTTATGAATAAATTTGACAATACTGATCTGGGGGAGAGTAAAGAAAGATTTCGTCAACGGCTTTGGTGTTACTTATTTGAAAATCTAAATAGAGCAGTTGATGAGCTTTACTTTCTGTCCGAGCTGGAATGTGACATGGAGCAGATAAATGAGGCATTGCTTGTCCTTGATGAAGCAAAAGTGGATTTCAAGGAGCTGAAGGATAGGGTGGATGGGTTCGACAATGTAAAGAAAAATACTCGTCTAACGAGGACGGTACCTGCAATCACCTCTAAATCCTTAAAAATGGAACATCAACGCCCACATGCCATTGCATGGGAGGTAATCTTCAATCTTCTTTTTATGATATCACATTGCGTATTCTTCTGCAATTCCACTGAGAATTATAAGAATGGGCACTCTAATTAAGTGACTTCTGACTAAAAGTTTTGCTGAACTTATATAAAAGATTCTTTCCATCAGGTGCGGCGTATGGCATCTTCACGTCGTGCAGGCATATTGTCATCATCTGTTGAAGCAATGGAAAAGGTCCAACATGGGGGTTTTGATGTGAATTTAAACCAGGAAAAAGCAGAAGCTGTTGTACGTGTTCCATCTGTGGTGCAAAATTGCAAAGAGATTCCTTCGGCAAAACATAAATCCAAGGATGCAGTTATTAGCAAGGAACTTGGGAGAAACAAATCCAGGCCGACCTCGGCACCAAGTTCATCTGAATCATTTCGGGGTTCTAGCATGGATAAAAGGTTATTTGATGCTATCAGGACACACCAGAGTTCCCTCAGTCAGATATCATCATCAACTGATTCTTCTAGATTGAAGGAAAGTAAAAAAGTTGAAAGACAGAAACTGGCTCCAAAAAGCTCAGATAAAAAGCCTGATACTCAGGTTGCACGGCAAGAGCCTCGTCAGTCAACTGCAGAAGTATCATCGTCTATGGTTAGCAAAATGGAAAAGCTGCCAATGGCCCCTATTAATTCGAGTGAAATCAACAGTACAGTTTCAAAGCCCTTTGGTCCTGAAGATCAAGACACCTCCATTAAGAATGAGGATAAGAAAACTGCAGACAGCAAATCTGCATTGGAAGCATGGAAAGAGAAGAGGAATTGGGAGGATATACTCTCGTCTCCATTACCTAATTCATCAAAAACATCTGGATCCCCAATAACTGGAAGGAAAAGCACAGAACGTGCCCGTGTGTTGCATGATAAGTTGATGTCACCTGAAAGAAAGAAGAAGAGTCCGTTGGAAATGAAAAAGGAGGTTGATGAGAAGCAGGCACGTGCTACACGAATAAGGAGAGAGTTGGAAAATGAACGGGTACAACGTTTGCAGCGCACAACTGAGAAATTGAATAGGGTTAGTGAATGGCAGGCCGTGAAGAGCAGTAAACTTAGAGAAGGAATGCATGCTCGACATCAGCGTGGTGAGTCGAGGCATGAGGCCCATCTAGCACAAATTGCAAGAAGGGCAAGTGATGAAAGCAGTAAGGTAAGTGAGGTTAGGTTCATCACCTCACTCAATGAGGGGAATAAAAAGCTTTCTTTGCAGCAAAAGCTCCAGGACTCTGAATTAAGAAGGGCTGAAAGATTGCAGACCTTGAGGATCAAACAGAAGGAAGATGTGGCAAGGGAAGAAGCTGCTCTCGAACGTAGGAAGCTTTTGGAGGCAGAGAGATTACAGCGAATAGCTGATACACAGAGGAAAAAGGAAGAAGCTCAGGCAAGAAGAGAAGAGGAGCGTAAAGCTGCAAGTGCTGCACGTGAGGCACGTGCAGTTGAACAAGTAAGGAAGAAGGAAGTACGTGCTAAAGCGCAGCAAGAGGAGGCTGAATCTATGCGACAAAAGTTGGCAGAGAGATTGAGAGATAGTGCAGCGCGTCGAAGAGTTTACTTGGAACAGATTCGCGAGAGGGCTGTCATGGATGTAAGGGACCAAGGTTCTCCATTGTCAAGGCGCCCTTTAAGTAAAGAAGGGCAACCAAAAGCAAGTTTGGAAGAGTTGGCAGCTGAGAGGGAAATAAATTCATATAAACTGGCCACACCAGTAAGAATACTTGCAGGCTCAAATACAATAAATACGACAGCTAATTCTGAAGCTCCAGTTGGTCAACAGCAGGCTCTTAAAAAGAGAATAAAAAAGATACGGCAAAGGTTAACGGCTCGAAAATTTGAGTTTGTTGAACCACCTTTAGGTGCAGAAGGAGTTGGTATAGGTTCGATTTCAGTAGCAGCAGCTGCAAGATCCAAAATAGGTAGGTGGCTGCAGGATTTGCAGAGACTACAACAGGCCAGAAAAGCAGGTGTAACAGCGGCTGGCTTGATCATTGCGGAGATAGTAAAGGTAGTCTTTTTGTCATAACTAATATGAGATGTCAAGCTTATTATGTTTCAGTGTGTTGCTTCCTCTTGGAATGTGCATGTCCTTCTTAGATTTGAATTTTAAGAAATTGTGTAATTTGTGTACCTTTAAAGAAAGAACGATTGATTATCGATGTCGCTTGGGCCGCTTGGATCCATGAGACCAATCGCATCAACTTAGGGGCACATGAGGTCCGCTTATACTTTTTCCTTGATGCCCATTTATGTTTCTAGAGGAAGAAAGGAATGTCTGTTCTGGTGGCTTCTACATAAGCCCTGTTGTCAGAATTTAGTGGCTTTGCTCTTCCAAAATGTTGGTCTTTGTGCTGCATTTTGTTTCATCTTCATGGAAGTTGCCAATGTTGGTTCCCTGAGATTAAAAGTCTCCCTTTGCTTTTACGAGTCTTCAGTTACATCACCTCCCTGTAGTCAGCTCTTTCCCTCCTCAACTAAGACGAATGAAGTTGACCTGTTGGGCTCATGAAGAGCCACCTCTTGGCCTAGACATTTCAGGTTATTAATGCTTCATCAGCTGGCAAAGTACTTGTTGATCTGAACAGGCGTTACTTTCTTACTCTTATGATGTTCAGCAGGGCAACTGAAGATAAAATCCTTTACAGGCTCATCTTTGCCAGATCATGCAAGGCCTTTTGGCAGTCAAGCAGCATAGTGCGGCCAGCCTCAAATCTCCAGCTGGTGGAAAAACACTCTAAAACGTATCTTTTTGAAAACGGTACATTGTTTGAAAGGTCAATATGCATACATGTCACAGCCCCGGAGGGTAGGAGTGGGGGAGAGACAGAGCTTAAGTCATGCTGATCTGCACACCTGTGCTGCCAGGATGGAAATAACTGTAATTTTAACTGAGTGTATTGTTCTGTCTTCCTTCTTTAGTCTGGTCTTATATATTGTCTCTTTCTCCCTTTTCTTGCTGCTTCATGAAGGTTGGTTATAAAGAACATACCTTTTTGTCACTTTGTTCTGCAGTACGTTGATGGCAAAGAAGCAGAGCTCCATGCAGCTCGTCAGGCGGGTCTTCTTGATTTCGTAGCCACTGCACTTTCAGCATCTCACACATCAAAACCTGAAGCTTGCCAGAGTACAATTGCACTTTTAAGACTTCTGCTTGTCCTTCTGATGTTGCCTGCAAACAGAAGTTACTTTCTAGCCCGAAACTTTTCTCCACCATTAATTCCAATGCTAGCTACAGTGCTTGAAAATTACAGCGGCATAGGTTGCTCGAGCACCCTAAATGTTCAGTTTGTAACAGCAAATGCTGTCCCAACTAAGGAAGTAGATAAAGCGTCTGTTGATGAAAAGCTTGAGGCCATTGGAGAAGTATTGCAAGGGCTTCTCAAATGTATGACCCTTGTCATAGGCCATGTTTGCACTGATGAAAAGCAGATGCAGATGCAAGATGACTTAGCTGAACTTTTAGTAGCATGTGAAGTCATTCACCGTATGCGTAATTTATTTGCACTGTTTGACAGACCACAAGTTGAAGGAGCACCCATTCCACCTCCTGTACTTTTGGGGTTAAAGCTAATGGAGACTTTGACAGCTCTCAGATTGGCAGAGATGAATGGTTCACTTGATGGATCCTTGCAAGTACTGTCTCAAAAGCTGCCTTTTATCAGGAGTGATGTGGAGACATCTTGCATGATAAACATGGAACACTTGAAAGGATCAGGGAAAGAACTACCTAATGCAAATAGACAAGAGAAGGAATCACCATTTGGAAATGAAGATGATGGAACCAAGATATCTGCAGAAGAGAACAGTAAAGATATTCAGGATGAACCTGAAACTACAAAGGAAGTGCAGCAGGAGGATCATAAAAAAATAGATTCTTCTGTAACCACGAATTTTGCTGTCAATATGGATGGCATGGTAGAAGAGAAGACTTTAGAGATGTCATCAGAGGATGTTAACAAGAAGAAAGAGGGGCACGACATTGGTCACGGGAATGGTGACGAAGACGTGAATGTATCAGTTGATATGACCTCCTGTAAGGACGTGAAAAAAACACAAAATGGACTGGCATCTAAGAGGCGCATGAGCAATTTAATGATTGCAGTTGCAGAAACTGGACTAATTGGCCTTCCTTCCCTTCTGACAGCTGTTCTTCTTCAGGCAAATCCTCGATCTTCTCCTGAGCAGGTACGTATAATTGTTTTTGAGTGATGGTAGAATAGGGAACCTGGGCACTGAGCATATGCTTCCTTATGTTGCAGGCTGCATCAGCACTTCCAGATAATTTTGAGGAGGTGGCTACTAGTGTTTTGCAAGTTCTAAATAATTTTGCAAGATTAGACCTTTCACTTGTACAAAATATGCTGGTAAGTTTTTTAGTATATAGTTTTTGAGTGTCTTGTTTGTTGCAACTTTCCTTAAGCATTGCTGGAAGTTGAATGCTTAGGGATAAGGATTGTTCAAACAGCAGTTTGAAATTTGTAGGCATAGGGGTTGTTCAAATGGAGAATTACCAGATTTGATTTCTATTCTGTAATGCATTCTATAGACAGACTCGATACAGTAATTATATTGCATATTTTATACAGGGATTGCCAGACTTGCGAATGGAGTTTTTTCACCTTGTTAGCTTTCTTCTTTCATACTGCACATGCAAATGGAAGAATGCTACTGATCAGGTATGCAGGTTGCAGTAGTATGCATACCCTAAAACGAATGAGTTGGTATAATAGTTGTTTGCTGTAATTTTCTCAATCAAGATATCTGATTCTGTCAGTGTTTCTTGTTTCTAAACCCTGGGGCTGAACAGTCAGAACTAGCAATCTTCTTATGAAAAGTTTATTCAGAAATATCCTCCTAATTATCTGTGCTGTCTTGATAGGTTGCGTCATTGTTACTCGAGACACTGCTCCTGCTTGGGTATTTTGGTTTGCTTCATCCAGAGAACCAGGCAGTTCTTCGTTGGGGTAAAAGTCCAACTATACTTCACAAGGTAACCCTCTTCTAAAGTTTTACACTTGCATCTCTTTGATGGGCTCTAATGCATTGGTTTTTTGCCCCATGCAGATCTGTGACTTGCCATTTGCTTTTTTCAGTGATGCACATCTGATTCCGATATTGGTAGGAACACTTTTGGCAGTATGTTATGGAAGTGAACGTAATCGGGATGTGATCCAACAAGAGCTGAGCATGGAAATGTTTCTTTCCTTTTTTCAATCTTCAAAGGCTGATGTCATGTCCAACACAGCCTTGAAACAAACTAAGTCTGGTGAAATAATTCCGAACGCATTTCAAAGGCAAAGCATAGTGATGGAAGCTATTGTTGAGGAATCTGAGGAGGACTTGCAGCAGGTAGATATTCCTACGGAGTTGAAGATGGGGCCCAATGATTCCCAGGAACTAGAGTCTGACCTCTCAGTCCTCAAGCGTTCTGGAACTCCGAATACAAAACGAGCTGCCAGAGTTGGGGCAAAGGTTACCATGAATGATGGAGATTCAGTCAGAGAATCAAATAGCACAAAAAGTGCACATGCCAAAGCTGTGCGGAGCTTAGGTTCTGTAGTTAACATAGAAAGTGGAATTGCTCAATCAAAGAAAAGTAAAATAGGAACTACGTCCACTTCAGAAAGCTCGATGAAAGCCTTGAAGGGTACCTTACCTAGCACGGCTGCAGTTTCAGCATCAGAAAGCTCAAAGGAAAATCTGGCTACTTTTGCTCTTCCTGCAGCATTCATGCTGCAGAAGCGTTTTCCAATATGCTTGTTAGATGCTGCAGAGGGGTTTTTTGCTGTTTCAGCACACTAGGAAGAAGCACTACTAGCGAGGAAAGAATTAATACCTTCCAAAGTCAAATGGAACAGATCATTTGCTGACAATCAATGGTACAATTTTGGAAGTTTGAGCTTGTTGAAGGGGTGACGGAAGTTGAATATCGTTCTTGTTTGTGCTGAGAGAACGGATCTGTGTCTATCCACGTATACGACTTTGCGGAACATGTGGCACTTAAAGGAAATATTCGCCGTGGGTTTTATAAGCTATATATAATGGTAATTTTGCATCTCGGCATCACTTGAACCAGCTTTTATTCGCTCAGATGCTTTTGCATTGTGAAAGCAATTAATGAGCTTTCCATTGATTCGGGGGTTATTATTACCTTCGTTTTGTGAGTTTTAAAATATGTAAAAATTGATGTTGGATTATCCAGATTCTGTTAACATTCGATCATGTGTAAAGATCATCACTATACAAAATAATAGACCGTACATCAGTTCCTCAGTGCCTCGGTTTGAAAAATTCCGGGGAACCCTTGTAAGCCTCCAGACCGATTTTGAGATTTAGCTTGTATTAAGAAAAATTTCTTGCTAAATATAGATATTTTTCTTGGGTTTTCCGACGGAATACAAGATAATCACTGTAACCTGCTTGGTAGATCCACGAATCTTGAGCACTGAGTTGCCCTTTGTGTAGGCAGGCATCTTGTGCATCCTTTGTTCTTTTGGCCCTCTTTTAATTATTCAACCATTTTCATGTTTTATCTGTTGCTGTGAGCAGTAAACTTCATTCTCTTCATCAATATAGAACCATCCACGCAACCAGCTGCTGCGTATAAGTTTGATAACAAAACATATAATCCTGCATCTTCTGGATCTAATTCAAGAATGTGCCCTGCAACACGCCGCCCTCTTTCTAAATCGACAAAGGTATTGCAAGAGCCGAGCAAAGCTGTCCAAGAGGCAACGTCATATTGATATGGCATGCTAATAAGGAAGGCTTCTACCAAATCAAGTTGTCCAGCTCGTCCTAATAAATCAATCATGCAGTTAAAATGCTCTACAGATGGTACAATATGATAGTCTCCCACCATGGAAACAAGTAAGAAACAGCCTTCATTTTCTAGAGCAGCATAGTTACAAACCGAGAGGAGACTCACAAAAGTAGGCCCACTGGGCATCATCCTCAGCTTCAATGATTGAAAATTTGAGAATGCCTCGTCGCAATATCCATGTAACGAATATGCTCCAATTAAAGCATTCCATGAAACCAGATCCCAATCAGACATTTTATTAAAAATTTCAAGTGCATCAACCAAATTTCCACACTTCCCATACATATTGATGAGAGCAGTTGCCACAACGACATCCGACTCTAATCCCCTTTTTTGAACTTTGTTATGTATCTTTTTGCCTTCAACTAAGGCTGAGTAATTGGCACATGCATCTAGGATGCTCACAAAGGTCACCTTATCTGGTTTTATGCCTGCCAATTCCATTTGGTGAAGAAAATAACTAGCTTCGCTAAATTGCCCTTGTTGTGCATAACCTGCAATAAGAGCATTCCAAGAGGCAAAATCTCTGACAGGCATTTTTTTGAAAAGTTCAAAAGCTTTGTCCAATTGGCCATGCTGTGCATGTGCTGAAATCATTGCATTCCAGGAAACAACATCTCTACATGGCATTTGGTCAAACAGTGCAAGCGCCGTGTTTAGTTGTCCCTCCCTTGCATAACCACAAATCATTGCAGTCCATGAAATGACATTAGGTCGCGGCATTTGTGTAAACAATTCAAAAGCCTTGTCCATCTGCTTTTGCTGGACATAAGCAGAAATCATAGCATTCCATGACACTGCATCACGCTGTGGCATAGCTTCGAATGTCTTTACAGCCTCTTTCAATTGTCCTCTCTGAGCATATGCTGAAAGCATGGTAGTCCATGCAAAGGTATCCTGTTCTGGCATTTGTTGAAACAGCTGCAAGGCTTTGTCCATCTGGCCATGATGAGCACAAGCAGAAATTATAAGGTTCCAAGTAAAAGAATTTTTGTTATTCATCTTATCAAACACTGCCTGTGCTTCCTGCAAGGCTCCACATTTTCCATACATCTGAACTAGGAGGTTACACAAAAATCTATCTCCATCTAACCCACTTCTTAAGATATGGTCATGAATTTTCTTACCTTGTGAAAGAGCTTTTGCGCTTCCGCATTCCCGGAGAAGAGAAGCAACCTTTGTAATGTGCTGCAGATCCTCCTTGGAGGTATGGATGGGCCTCGGTCTGGAGCAGCGGGAAAGGAACGAATAGAATCTGAAGCATCGGAGGAGGGCTTTCATCTGTTTTCGCCATACCAAGCAACTGCCATGGGTTTTAGGTTTTAGGTTCAAAAATTGGATGCTGCCACGTAATTTTCCATGTCAGCTAAGTAAAAAATAACACCCAGATCAGGATTAGGGCTTTGCAGGTATGGAGAATAGGCCAGACGAATTCCTCCCTCCGCCTCCCTTGTTTTGGCCTCCTCCGCCACCTCCACCATTCTGCTATGGCCACCATCATCCTCCTCCCCTTAACTACTGTCTTGATTTTTTTAGACTGGGATTTCAATCTGGAGAAAAGCATCATCCGATCTCTGAAAATCAGCAGGCACATTTTCCCTTCCAAATCGTGCCAAAATGTCTCCCATGCTTCCCTTCTATTCCTGGTTCCTGTGCATTGCCTGCTCTCTCAATGACCAACCTTTATGGTCTGAACCCACATGGTGCGACAGACAACGTACAGGAAATTGCCCACGATCCTGAATGGCCTGAAGGTGATGTGCACGGCTTTGAGATCTTTAATAGGTACTTCTCATCTACTATTCAGCAGCAGTTAATCTCATTCAATTTGGAAGTATGTATTTTCTGTTTAGTGAGAGTAGCGTTCGCTCTTAGCTATTGCGTATCTTGCGTTAAATTGGATTCTTCACAGTATTGCGTATCTTGCGTTAAATTGGATTCTTCACAGTCCATAGATCTTCAAGCCTTATGTTATTCCTCGTCTCCGTTGAATTATTAGAGGTAGAGTTTTAGACCTTAATCTCTTAGGTGTCCTCTCTCCTCTTATCTTAAATAAACAGCAATGAAGTACATGACAATGGTGTGCTGAATACAGCAGTTCACAACAGTGGTGAACTCGATGGGGTTAGTTTTAGTGATCCCGCTACAGTGAAGTAGTATGCTATACGTGCTCAATTACAGATATTGCAGGTTTTGTATATAAAGATGTAATTTTACTCTATATTCCTCAGGTGGATCCTTGCAGACTCTGATAGGCAGGGGCAGGTTTGACACTCCAGGGATGTGCAGTAAAAGCACAATCTTGGGGAAGGCAATTTACTTGCTACTCTGCTTCTAGCCTTTAAATTTGCTGCGGGGCAACTAAGGATGTCATTGCAGCTAAGGTGCAAGTCTTGAAACTGTGTGACATCAGCTGTAAAGTTGCAGATAGTCGTTTCACATGTATTGACTAAGATGTTTGTTGGCTTGAGCCTTTCGTCCTTTGGTTTCATCTTGCACAATTATTTATGCAAGTTTTGTTTACCTATAAAGGGAAGATGAAGTTGCGGATGGAGATGAATCAGAACCTGAGTTTGTGCTGACTGATGAATGGATGGAGTTCTTTGCTAAATCTGAGGCAAAGCGGAAGAAAGGTGAGCTTGATTGTATGGAGAGCTTTTTGTGTTGTATGAGCAGTTGCCAATAGCAAGTAAGGTGTTTTCCTGTTTATATACTAACTTTAACCTTTTCTATTCTCTATGTTTCAGAAAAGAAACATAGGCGAAAATTAGCGAAAGCTGCACGTAAAGCTGCAAGGTCAGCTGAACTGTGTGATGAACAGGTTCAACCAAATGTAGTTTGTGATGATTTGGCTGATAGGGAGAAGGAACCAAGTGTTGATGTTGCTGAGGATGTCGAAGTATGATATGGTGCGATCATATTGTAAGTTTTAAAAGGTTGTCAGGGTGATGCCCAAAGATGGGATGTAGGTCCTCTTAAACAGTTTGACGAGCCACCATTTCGCCCAGATAACAAATTTCATGTACAAATCTAATTGGCCTAGTTACTATTTCTGGTTTATCATTACAAGGCGGTGGCCGCCGCGGACATTTCTTTAATTTTAGCTCTATAATCATGTAAAGTCATTACAGGATTAGAACTAAAAAAAAGAAAAAAGAAGAGTTCACATTATAACCACCATGATATTGTGGCAAGTGTTGGCATGACTCTTCCTCCTAAAAATTATGCAAGGGGCACTCAACATATACATAATATACTACAACGATGCACTCACCAAGTATTTCCTTGCTGGCTGTTAGATTCACAATATCATTGCACAAAATGTCTATGTTAACTGTATAATACTCTCTCCAGTTTATCCGCTCACCAAAACCCTCTCTAATTTGTTCCCTCATGCAAACCTCTGTATGTGGCAATAAAATGACACTTTTTATGTAGCAATGACTGTGGCAGGGGATTATTTTATATGGCGACTTTCAGTTTTCTGGAAATGAGCAATGCTATTCCACCTCTATGAATTTCTGAAGCAGATCAATGCTTGAATAAGTTGCATATGTGCAGAGCAATATACATCCAAGGACTGCAAATTAAGCCTCTCATTGCAATTCAAATTCGCTGCTTCTAGGTATTGGGTTTGGAGTCGGCTAGTTCAAAGTCCACCATAGTTTTACATAATAATAGAATGCTAAATTCCAGCACCTCTACACTACATTTTTTTCTTCATGTGCTGACGGATCTGTATACTCGAAATAGAGGCTGTTCATAGAGGCTTGAACAACCTAGAAACAATAGCCAACATGTCTGGGGAATAACAATTAACTTAAAAAGCAAATGTATATACTTGAATGAAACAAGAAGGCACCTTTTCTACCTTATTGCTGGAGCACCAGTATTTTTCTGGTTGAATAGTTCCTATAGAATGCCAAAACCTGCCATCTGAAACGAGGCGGAGGATGGCTCTGTAAAATATCTTCGAAATAAACCGGAGGATGGCTCTGTAAAATATCTTCGAAATAAACCTGATTCTTATGCTGAGCCAAGACTAATGCATAGATATCACATTTATCTTAAAATCGAAATAGCCATGCCATTCTCGCATACAGACCTGAAATCGGCAGTAGAA
Source organism: Isoetes engelmannii (assembly GCA_011763485.2). NCBI lineage: Eukaryota > Viridiplantae > Streptophyta > Lycopodiopsida > Isoetales > Isoetaceae > Isoetes > Isoetes engelmannii. The sequence goes on from JAANSK020178106.1 coordinate 14,654, forward strand.
CATAACGTTCATCTCAAGCTATACAGCTAAAACTTTATCCTAATACATGCTTGAAGCTATAAACAAAAAAAACCATAACGCCCTACACTCTTAATTAAATCCCCCCCCCCCAAAACCCCTTTTGGGTGCATATTTGCGTGGGAAGGGGGGGGGGGGGCCC
>JAANSK020178217.1:517-14810 GCA_011763485.2 Isoetes engelmannii
TGAAGAAATGTGGCCTGCCCTAACATTTCGTATTCTTAATATTGTGTTGTCTTAGATATCGAGGACTCTCTTGTATCGTTATTAACCATTATTATGGCCATTGGGACAAGAAAGTTATAGGATGTAATAAGCATGATAATATGAAGAAATGTGGCCTGCCCTAACATTTCGTATTCTTAATATTGTGTTGTCTTAGATATCGAGGACTCTCTTGTATCTTTATTAACCATTATTATGGCCAATGGCTGCAACAAAGTGGCAGAGATTGGCATATGAGCAACCACCTTCGACCAAGCTTTTCTTAGCTACCTCTTGCAACTTCAACACTCTTTCTCTTAACACTTTCCCTTCATGTCCCTTCATCAATTTCTCTATACACTCCTCTATCTCCTCCCTCCCCACAAATCTATCATTCTCGCCATTCCAGAGGGAAATGGCGATGCCCCAATCTTCCACCATAAACTTGATGTTAAAATTTTGCTCTGCAGTGCAAGGCCAACCAATCATGGGCACACCTGCGGATATACTTTCCATGGTAGAATTCCAACCACAATGGCTTAAAAAACCCCCACAGCCTCATGTGCAAGTACTCTTATTTGAGGACACCAATCCACCACGAGTCCTAGGTTTTGTGTGGAGGATAAAAATGCTTGGTAATTATCCGCCGCCAGGTCAGCTGCCATGTCAGCTGCTAGGCCAGCTCTCATGACCAATAAGAATGGTTGTGCAGATTCTTCCAGAGCCTTCCATAGCTCTTTCACTTGCTTTGCAGAGAGGGTTGCCATTGATCCAAATGACACATATAACACTGATGATGGTTTCTGTTTATCCAGCCACTCTAAGCATTTCTGGTCTGATATGCTTAATTCTTGTTCTTCACCTTCTAATCCAAAAAACGAAAATGGCAGCAATGGTCCTACAGGTAGATAATTCGGGGTCTTCAGTAGAATTTCTCGCATTGCTTTTACTTTGTCTGTTTCAAGCTCCTCAAATGTGCTCGACAGAATGTATTTTGCTTTATCTAGAAATTCGTATCCCTTTCTGATCATTTCTATGGTTTGCCCTTGAGTATATAAACAAATAGGCAAATCTGTAGGCTTCAAGGACATTCCAGGCATAAAATTAATAAGCTCATCCTTGATGATCTGCCCTGATGGCCCTGTACACAGAAAAGGCTAATTTAACACAGAAAAAAATGCAAACAAACATATTCTTAACATGGAGCATAATATTGAATACCTTTAACAGGGACATGGCCTTCTTGAATAAGACGAATGGAATAAAACAGCATATCACATGCAGCAGAACTTGTATTGAGGACTACTCTTGCAATCCCAAATTTGTCAGCCACATCTTGAGACCACGGAAAGACTATATCAGAAATAATGCAAGAAATGTGAATTCCTTGGTCGACCAAATCTTGAATAAAGTGCTCAAAAGGGACTCCCAAGTTATCCACGGAATCCAAAAATTGCTGTATTCCGGCTGGCTTAGTGGAGATTCCATCTGAAATGGCAACAAAATTAATGAGGGGATGGATAGGAGGAGCGGATGCAAACCTCTGCTTATGAGCAATCTCGGAGCAGACAAATGTAATCTTGCAGCCCAAGCCTGCTAATCTCTTGCAGAGGTGCAAAAACGGATTAATGTGGCCTTCCGTTTGGAAAGGAAGAGCGATGATATGAGGATTTATTGTGCCGGAGTTCTTACTGTCCATTGCCGGATGCATAGACTGAAGAAATCGAAGTTCTGTTTATAATAAACGACGAAATAGGGTTTTGGAAGTTACTCTAGAATAGATAGATAAGAAAATAATGGAATATCTATTTTGTGCTTGGGAACCTGCTAGGTGGTGGGGTTTCTCGCATGGAAACGCCAAGTGCCGCTGCGAGATCAATGTTAGCCACGAGCGGCGGCGCCGCGTAGCTGTTCCACGCGGAAGCCCCACCACCCAGCAGGTTCACGCACGTAACCACTAAATTTCGTCCACGTGGAAAATTAGACGTCACATGTTTTATGTTTTTTAGGTCGCATTAGAGCTTCGACGAGGTTGCAGAGCTCCGCAATGGCGATCTGGTGTGCAAGTGAGGCGCTCGTAGTTTAGAGATGGCTTTCTTTTAGTTTAGGCGGGGATCGATGCTGCAGGTATTTCTTGAAGATTTGGGATTAAATTAGAATTTTTTTTTTTTTTTTTTTTGAAGAACTGAATCCTAATGAATTAAATGAATAATAATGTTACAAAACAACTGCAAAGGAAAGTGAGCTGCCCCAAAGAGACAGCGGTACCCCAACACTCCATCATCTCATACACACAAGAATCTACAACTATTGTTGTACAAAGTGTCCATCACCATCCACAATGCCCAGGAGTCCCGCCAGATGGCGAACTTCCGCTCCGCCAGTCCCGGAAACACCAAGAAGCTCTGAAATAGTTTATGCCTGAGGCGGGGAACCAAAGAGAAACCCCTGAAAGATCCATGGCCGCCGCCGCTTCCAAATCAGTCAGACGAGCCAAGCCAGACACAAATGCAAGGCTTGCTTCCTCAAAAGGGGCCAAGCAACTGGATACAAATGCAGCAGCAATTCCTGACTAGTCAGCCGAACCGGGAACAGAGCCCACACCCAATCCCAGGCGGCCTGCAAGTGGGGGCAGAGGACCAGACAATGCTCCACCGACTCAAGAAGAAGGCCACAACAAGGGCAGAGAGGATTCACCCCTGGCCTGAACCTGCTCACCAGGGCATTCACCCTGATACAACGGTGCACCACTTGCCATAGAAGCACCCTGACCTTCGGTAGGGGGAGTGGACTCCACGTCCACACCCAGGCCGAGCGCCAGCTAGAGCCCGGAAGCTGAAGAGACCACTTGTCAAAAGGAGGCAAAGTGTCATGAATAACTAGCGCTCGGTAGGAAGATCGCACAAAGTATGAAGCCTCAACGTCAGGATGCACCTTCCAAACCTGCACCACCACATCATCCTGAAGCACTACAGGTATATGTGCAGCAAAATGGTACTGGCCACCTGCTCCCAAATAGCCCGATCACTGCCCCTCAGGCTAAACCGGGCTCGAAAGAACTCCCATGGAGCTACCCGGCCATCCCAATACCAGGCCTCCAAGGTGAGCACGCCAGCCCGCCTCCAACAGGCCTGCGCCCGAGCGTGCACAGTGGCGGCCAAGGGCAGGTGCGCAGGGAGGAAAGAAACCCACAAGAAGGGCGAGGAATGATGATACACTGCGGCATAATCCAGCTAAAACAACACCCGCACATGGTCCCAAGCCCGCCACAACCCCGTGAGAAAAGGGGATGCATGCGGGAAAGGCCGGAGACCATACATCGACGCCCATGGCAAGCAACTCTACGTGAACAGATGGCTTCCCAAACGCCAGAAGTTAGCGCGAGCTTGCAGGCTTTAACAGTTCGGTCTCATCTAGATTCAATTATTTTGTTCCCTTTTGATGATTCTTACTTATTTTCTGTTGCATGTAGGTATTTCTTCAAGATCTATAGATGGTTTTCAAGTTTGGGTTAGCTGCGCAGGCTTCCAGAGCTTCGAAGCTTTGACAGTTCATGTCTTGTTTACATTTTGAACATTCCTCCAGTTTTTTGTATAAAGATGATGATAAGAAGCTCGCCATCTCCCTTTTCTGCTTGAGACTTGGTAGTAGATAAGCAGAGCTTCCTGTGATGCTGGATTCTGTAGAGGTTACTTGTGATGAAGAAATTTAAAAGCAGAGCATTACAGAATGAAACAGAGGTTTTGTTTTTGCTTTGGATTCCTTGTTTGATCTTGGTCCGGTGTTGTATAGCAAGGATTTTGGGGCAACAAGATATTTGTTTATTTCTAAGTTCTCACAAAGGTTCCTTTGTTCCTATGTCCTTGTAGAGATTTATCTACATGTTTTTCTATTTCTGAGTAATATGTTTTTCTATTTCTGAGTAATTTGTGCATTGATTTGTTTATTTCTATTCCTGCAGTATTCTGTGCAAAAGTTTGAGCACAAAAAGTTTGAGCACAAACAGGGTTTTGTAAATTTTGAACTGTAAAACAGAGTTTGTAAATTCTGAACTGTAAAACAGAGTTTGTAAATTCTGAACTATAAATTAAGAGTTTTGGCAGAGCCATAGGGGCGCCGCCAAGTAGCATGAAGGTGAAATTTACCTAAAATGAACATTTGCTATAATTTCCAAAAAGTTAGTGGTCCCACTGGTTTACGACAGCGGGCTAGTAGCATCCAGGTGGCTTGTTCCTGATTTCTTTAACTATGAATTAAAGCTTTTCATATTTCTACCCAACCCAATTTTTGTCCTGACATCCCAAAGGACTCCCCTATTCTACCCCAACGATGGCACAAAACAATCTTTATCACATGAGTCCTGTGACAGGACCACAACGGCTCAGAAATTGTACCAATTCCTTTCCATAGCAACAATGATCTCCTTCTCTTAATCTAGTGATTAATGTGAATTTGGTAACGTTAATATTAGTAACAAGAAATGGATGGTCATCTTAAATGTCAATACTTTTTTCTTACCTTACACAATCCCTCCCACTATGAACACTACCATAAATGTTTGACATAAGTACATATGCTTTAGAACAAAAGGGGTCAATATCAATAATTGCATTGAAACATCGTGACCCTAGCTCCACATTGCAGTGTATTCTGCAAGCACCAAGTAGTGCCACCCATAAACAAATTTCTTGTTGCACGGTTGATTCAATTAAGCCTTCTGCCTCTTTCAACCAACCTGCACGACCCAACAGATCAACCAAGCAAACAGTCATAGATATAATTGTCTCATTAGATTCTCTCGTATAACAAAAGTACCAAAGGCCTTCGTCTAACAGCCCACCACGGCTACATGCAGTTAAGATATTAATAAGCGCAACATCATCTATTTTCACCCCACTTTGTCTGCATTCCTCAAAACATTGCAAAGCCAATGTAGTGTCTCCCAGCTGGGCATATCCTGAGAGCATTGCAGTCCATGATACCACATCTCGCCTTGGCAAGATGCTAAAAACCCTCTGTGCTTCTAACAAGCTTCCACACTTGCAATACACATTAACAAGGCTATTGCTTACAACATCGGATAGAAATCCACTCTCAATAATCTGCTCATGGATTAGCCTGCCATATCCTAGAGACACTTGCTCACCATAAGCTTTTAATATGGTTGAATACGTAACTTCATCCGGCTTTATGCCTTTGTATTGCATGTCCTCTAAACAGTTTATAGCCACTTCACCATTGCCATGCTGAACATATCCTGCAAGCATTGCATTCCATGAAACTAGATCTTGGTTTTGACATTGATCAAAGACCATGCATGCCTCTTCCAAACTCCCGCATTTCCCATAGGCATCAATGAGTGTATTTACAATGAGAATGTCAAAAACAAGCTTGTCCACTACACTTCGTTCATGAAGATACCTGCACTGCTCTATAGCCCCAACACTGCTGTATGCCTTCAAGACACTTAAGATTATTACTTTGTCTGGTTTTATGCCTTGATGCTGCATATTTTCAAAAGCTTTGAAGGCAAGGAGGTCATCACCATGCTGGACATATGCAGCTATCAGAGACCCCCATGATACCACATTCATATTTGGTAATCTGTTAAAAGTTCTTTCTGCTTCTTCTAGAGTTCCACATTTGGCATAGGTATCAACAAGTGAACTCCCCACAACAATATCAGTCTGAAAACCAGCATCAATGATTTGCTCATGCATGTACCTAACATGACATACAAGGCGTATGTTGCTGCAGGCTTTCAAAAGGCTTAGAAACGTGGCTTTGCTTGGCTTTATGCCCTCGCATCTCATGATTTCAAAACATTCTAGAGAAAGAAATCCATTGTGCAAAGCGTAGCCTGCAATTATTACATTACGAGACACCACATCTTGGTAGGGCAATTTGTCAAAGACCCTGCTTGCTTCCTCCAAGCTACCACACTTAGCATACATATCAATGAGAGTATTCTGCAAAACAGTTTCAAATTGGTCCCCACTATCAATAACCTGTTCATGAATGCACCTGCCATTTGTGATGGCACATAAAGTGCCACATGCTTTCAGAATGCTTGAAAAGGCGGACATATCTAACCTTATTCCATGCTGCTGCATTTCCTTGAAACATTCTAAAGCCAAATGACCTTGCTCATGTTGTGTATATGCTGAAATCATCACAGTCCATGAAACTACATCTCTATCCAACAAATTGTCAAAAACCCTCTCTGCATCCTCCAAACTTGCACACTTGGAATACATATCAATAAGTTTATTCCCAAGGACAATGTTGGCCTGAAATTTCCTTTCAATAATAAGTTCATGGATGAGCTTTCCCTGCTCTATGACAGCTATGATCTGACATGCTTTTAAGATGCTCAAAAATGTTATTTGGTCTGGCACTATGCCCTCCTGCTGCATGTTCTCAAAGCACTGCATGGCAGAGTGACCTTCCTGCTGTTGTGCATATCCTGTGATCACTGCATTCCATGAGATTAAGTCTGGGTGTGATATTCTATCAAAGACATAGCGAGCATCTTCTAGACTATTGCACTTGAAATACATTCCAATTAAAGCACTGGCCACAACAACATCCAATTGAAGATTGTTCCCAATGATCTGCTCATGAATAAATCTGCCCCACCCTATGGTGCATAGGATGGTACATGCTTTCAAGATGCTTAGAAACAAATATTTATCTGATTTGTTATAATATTGCATACGGTCATACAGTAAAAGAGCCAACTTCGCTTTTCTGACCATAAGATGAGCATCAATTATCACGTTCCATGTATAATGATCAGGCTGTGAGACTTTTGTGAATGCTTGGTGAGCTTCAACCAAGCTTTCACAGGTAGCAAATAGACGAATGACATGGTTAGCCAATGGAAGAACAGAATCGAGCTTACTAGTGACGATCAAGGAATATACTCGCCTATTGAATTGCAGATCTTTCCGTTTTCTACACTCGTGTACCAAGCTGTAAGCAACTTCTCTAGATATAGGCACCGGTAGGGCTTCTGCCAAGTTCAATGTGTCAAATAGCCATTTTTCCTGGCTTAAATTTTGAGAATAATTGCTGCAAATCATCTATTACTCTTCAAAATTGCTGGGCAAAGAAGGGTACCTGAAGCATTGCACATCAGCTCCTTTAAAAGAGATTAACCTGGCTGATAATGGGTGGTTGATATCCAACTCAAAACCCCTGAACCTTTTGCAGCGAATTGGCAATATTTTCACAAATAACTCTTTTGCACGTCACGTGGCACTACTTTGACACTTTTAACTTAATGCACGCTATTGCATTGGTGTCACTTGTGACTTTTCAGGAAATTTCTTTCATCATCCGCTTTAAGACGGGGATATTTACAAAAGCTCAATGTCAGAAACAAGTATCCCTATAGTTGAGCCCTCCCCATTTGCAATTCGAGTAGGATTGGAAATTGTGGTAAATAACCTTTGACTGTCAAATATCTACATCACCAGCAAATTTCCAATTAGGAATCAAGAAATTTCAATCGATTCATCGTCCGCTTAAGAACAAGGTTGGTTCAGTAGAAGAGAAAAGAAAAACAAAGAACAAGTCAGTCCATGTTGTGGAGAAATAAATTTCTCTTGGTTTTCAAGTTGTTAGCTACCATAATATTTAAATCTTAACTGAAACTGGAGATAGAGCAGGCAGGTTGCGTACATACATTAGAGGGTAAAGGCTCCTGAGAAGTACTTTGGTAACCTTGTACTGGCGGAATAATTACGCAGCGCACCTCTTCAGGTTTCATTGTCTGCACGGCTGTGCTCAGACCTCAGATTACCTGCTCTCTATTTATCAGACTATAACAGAAAGATGGAAAAGAGTTTCCAGCCAATATAATAATAGGAACACTTAAGAGGGACACAGTTACAGAACTGGATCCAACATAGAAGGAAAATGGTTGTGGATCACCACTACTATCGTTATGTTCATAGTCGAATCAAACCGCCACCCTTGTTTTGCAGCAAGTCTTCCATAGTAATGGATAAAAACCTGCAATCTCAAAACACGAGTAGGAAATACTAAATTTGTATACAAATATGGCAAAACAATAAGCTCCCCTCCTGTCAACCAAATCCTCACTCCTCAAGCAGAACATACATATTGGCAATTATATCAAAAGTCAACATTTCTGGAGCATATTTTTGAGGTACATGTAATATATTAACTTTGCAACATCAGGCCCTGACACAATATCTTCCCCTGTCAATATTATGAGACAAACTTGTGAGCCATTTGTCAATGCCCCTAAAATGTCCCCGTTGGAACTTTCCATTCAATTTGAATGAAGTAAAAATACCACACTGTTATTAACTGCAGCATGAAATTGTCATACGTTCAATGGCATCTTGAGAGGTAAGAAAAACGGAAGAATAAGAGGTTTGTCTTTGCACATTCTGCAATTTACATAGCTATTGTTATGTGATATATTCATGATGGACGCTAAGTATATGCCAACAGATTTTGAAAATAAGAGTGCCTCTGATTATGACCCTTGTATTCCAAAGGTTTCATGCTCATCATTGAACTTCTCAACCAAATTCTTTATACATGTTACTGCATCCTAAAGTTTGAATCACGTGAATACACATATCATTTACTGCATTATATGCACAGCAACTGTTTTCAGGTACGTCTCAGGCACATCCTGTTAGAATAAATTTTGCATTGGTTATGGGGTAAGCAGAGAAGTAGAATTGTTTGACTTTCACGCTACATAGAACATTAGAGTATAAATATAAAAATTTAATAATGCATAAAGCTCACGTTCAAGAACAGCTATGCCAGTGATTCTAAATTCTTGCTGGTTAGATTTAGACCTCCTATTTATCACTCAGACAGACAGACAGACAGCCAGCCAGCCCTAATGTACAATTTTCATCAGCATGAAATTCCTGCTCAAAATGATTTAGTGCTGTAGGCCAGTTCTTGGTAAAACCTACATCTTTAAAAGAAAATGGCGCTGGATTTCTGAATCCTTTTTCTGATAAAACTGCCTGTGGACTGCTGCCTTGATTTACCTCACTACTTAGACACTTGCTACCATTCACCTCTCATGTATGAGCCAACTGAGAGGGTACATGCAACATTTCCAAGTAAAAATAAATGCATATCCTAGTCATGACTTCCTTTTCTTGTAAGGACGCATCAGTTAATTCTATCATGTTGTAACACAGATGAAGGGATAGAAATGAATGATCGTTTTCAATATGCAAATTAGCCCTAATCATGATACTGAAAGTGGAAAGTAAGCGCCATACCTTGTCCCCAATATGTGAGTTTCTCCCTTTCCCTTCTGGAATATTCAGTGCCTTCACACCTCCCTCCAGATCATAAAATTCAGGCACGGTTCCAGAATCAACAGCTTCAGCTTGAATGACTGCTAAAATCTGCAACAAGGATCCGCCAATTGCCACTGACAACACTGACCTTCTTGGAATTCTATTACTGAGAAGCACTGACGTCTGTTACTGCCGCAAATCCTTGTCTAGTAAATTTTGCGTTCGGAATGCATGGGATTGATGGAGGAAGATGGAAGCAGGGAGGCATCGCCTTAGCCAACATATAAGGCTCAAATCAAATTAAACCCACGTTTGATAATTCGTAGACGTTCATTTCTTCTGCACTTCTTAAAAATTAGCTGGCATTTGGATCCCAACCACTGTTCCATTTCTATTCCTTCTTCCATTAACTTTAACTTTAACTTGTGCAATTGTTAAAAGAGGCAGGGATTACATAAGATTTTGTATGAATTTGGCAGGTATTGGTATGTCAAAACCGTAGAAAGATGGCGTGAGAAATTGGGGTTTGGGATTCCTAAGGTGTTTGGGCAAGCCTTTTTTGGGCAAGCCTTTGTTTCTGTTTTAGGTTGGAGGATAGGGGGCATGGAGAAGGCATAGGCAGGGCGGCGCGGGCAGGCGGCATGGCACGGGAATGGCAGGGCAAGGCAAGGCATCAGGAGGCTTCTGTGGTGTTTGAAATCATTTGGAAAGCAGGCTTCTGCCGATTTAGCGGGGTTCAAATCCAGGTGCTTCTTGTGGGAGATTCATAAGATTCTGTTTCTCTTCTTAAAGACAGACAATCTAGCGGGTTCAAATCTAGGTGCTCCTTGTGACAGATTCCCTTGTGGAGAAGATGAAGGGGTAATTGCTTTTCATGGAGGGGATTGGTGCAGTTGCTTTTCTTGTTTACAGTTGCTGATGGCCACAAGCACCAAGTGCTGGGTGTTGTGGTGCTCTTGTTCATGAGCTTCACTTTTGTTGTAGCCTATTGCATCACTTTTTGTTTAATGAGATAAGGCTGGGAATGGAAACCTGATATGTGATGTCCTCTTCTTATTTACTGGATCGTCCTGTCTTATGGCAGGATTGTTTGAGCAACACATTTGTTAGGTTTGTCCTTTTAAGACATCACATATGATGTGCTTTTGGTGTAAATTCATCTACAGGTCGATTATCATCATCTCTGCCAACTTATTGCCATCTTTATTACACACCACATATGGTCTTCTGTGCTTCATGTGCAGGCCTATTGTTGTCATGTTTGTGGGCAGCAGGCCTGTTTAATGTGTAGGCCTCTTTGATTGCGCAGGCCTGTTGTTGTGTCGTTTGTGGGCAGCAGGCCTGTTTAATGTGCAGCCCTGTTCAATGTGCAAGTAGTTCAGCTAGTTCAGATTATATGTTATTTATTTATGTGCAAAAGTTAATGGATCGGATTGTCTTATGGCAGGGTTGTTTGAGCAACATATGTGTTGGGTCTGTCATTTTAAGACATCACATATGATGTGCTTCAATTGTAACACAGCACATATGTTGTGCTTTTGTTGATGTGCAGAGGTATGGATCGGGATGTCTTATGGCAGGGTTGTTTGAGCAACACAGCACATATGATGTGCGCCTATTGTAGTTCATGTGCAGATTGATTATGATCACACTTCATATGCATCAATGGTCATGTTCACATCTTATATCTTTGCTTTTTGTAATTGAATGAAATCTGTTTCCCTAGATAGTCAATCTGATAAAATCATTGACTTGGGGACCATTGCCTCTAAATCATAGTATGACGTGGAAAATGGGATTTGACCTCATCCTCTTTTTGGACGCACGGCCCAGGATGATGGACAGGGAATATCCTATGGTATATTCCCTGCATCAAAGGCCATGAATGAGTGATTATAAGGAATGAGCGATTATAAGGAGTAACAAAGAATTTCTTGATGTTTAGACCGCATGTTCCATTTCAAATAATCTCTGATGTTTAGACCTCTAGCGTGAGAGAACTAAACGTAGCCTAGTGGCGTGACATTAAAACTACTACTACTATCTATCTATCTATCTATCTATCTATCTATCTATCTATCTATCCCCATCAGATCTTCTATCATATTTCAATACCATTGCATACAAGATAATTCATTCGGGTATTACAGCGGAGTTCAATGCTAGCAATATACTCTCCGGACTAACGACATTATCCGTATCTAGTATGGTGCGCTTAAGCTGGCTTACATGAAATACAAAATGGATCCCAATATCCTGTGGTAACGCCTCATATGTTGTGGTACCTAGCCTTTTAACAATCTTACAAGGGCCAACATATCTCGGGGTTAACTTAGGCACTTGCCCTTTATCCAACGGTTTAAGGGTGTTGATTCATAAGATGAAGGATACACAATCCTCAAAAACACATAGTCACCTTCCTCATAGGTAACATCACGTCTACGCTTATTAGCATAAACTTGAGCGTGATCTGTGCTCTACGCAAGTTTTGTCGACACTGAAGCAAAATTGCATTCATGTCATCCAACATATTTACAATAGCATCCGACTATAGATACTTATGCATACAGGCGTAAGTTCTAGGATCCGCCCCATCATAGCAACAAAGGGAGTCATCTTGATACCCGTATGATGGCTATTGTGGTACACAAACTCACGGTAAGGCAAGTACTCCTCCCATCGAGTTTGACGCTCATGCACAAAACTTCTCAACATATCCTTCAAGATCATGTTGATTCGCTCAGTTTGTCCATCCGTTTGTGGATGGTTACCACTACTCATTCTCTACCACACCTTGAAACCTTTCATAAAGTCCTTCCAAAAGTGACCTGTAAACTTGGTGTCCCTATCACTTATAATAGATAAAGGCAAACCAAAAGTAGGAAAAACATGTCTCATATATACAGTTGCTACATCAGGACCATTAGCATCTCCCTTTAAGGCCATAAGTTTGGCGTACTTAGTTAGACAGTGTACAATTACCCATATTTGAGTGTTTTCCCTTATAGTCCTTAGTAAAGCAACTATAAAATCCATACTTATATACTCCCACCTTTGCAATAGCATGGGTACAGGCTGGCGATAGTTCGGGAGCATGACCATGATCAGCTTTAACAGCTTGGCACATCAAACAATGAGAAACCAACTCCTTGAATTGATCTTTCATGTCTAGCCAATAGTAGTGGTGCTTGGCCAACTCATAGGTCTTCCACTCACCTCCATGCCTAGCTTGAGGGGTTTCATGATGCAACCGCAGTATCATCTCTCGAAGATTAGCATGCAATGGTTCGTAAACCCTTGCCTTATAAAAGTACAACCCATCTTATTCAGTCCACCAATTCTCATACTTCGTTACTGCGTGTTGTTACTCATCTTCTTGATATGCCTCCTTAATTATTTGAAAGAGATCATTCTCCCCTTCCATCAAAGTATTTATATACTTTATCCTAGATAAAGCATCTGCAACTGGATTATTCTTTCCAGGAGTGCGCTCAATACTAAAATGGAACATGCAAAAAGTCAAGCCACCTAGCTTGTCTAAGACTAATCTCAGCTTGGCTTTGCAAGAATCTCAAAGGCTTGTGGTCAGTATATACCACGAACTTACAAGGCTCCTTGTTGGTACGACATCTCAAGTAGTGCCGCCAAGTTTTCAGCGCACGTACTATAGGCAACAGTTCTTGCTCATAAGTAGCATTATTTCGTTCCGCTTGATTCTGTTTGCAGCTTTCATATGCAATCACACGACCTTGTTGCATAAACACCGCTCCTAAAGCTTGCCCACAAGCATCCTTGTATATCTCAAATGACTCATTGAGGTCAGGTACCCTTAGTATTGGACTACTCACTTTTGATCCTCTCAAAGGCCTCTTCTTGAGCTCGACCCCACACATACTCTTGATCTTTCCTCAAAAGATCCGTGAGCGGAGCTACTACCTTTGAAAACTTAAGCACAATTTTTTGATAATAGGTAGCCAACCCGAGAAAACTTCTCAACTCATGAGAAAATTGCTCGTGCCTTGCTAGGGTCCGGTGACACTCCCTCCCCCGACAAGATGTGACCCAAGTAAGCAACCCTTTGCTTGAGGAAATCACATTTAGAAACTTTGGCATACAACTTATTGGTTCTCAACACTTTAAGCACTTGTTCTAGTTGGTGAAAGTGTTCTTCTAATTATTTCGAATACACAAGTATGTCGTTCAGGAATGCTTCAACCGATTTAACCAAATAATCAGCAAATACTCGATCCATTAACCTCATAAATGTAGCCGGCACATTAGTGAGACCAAAAGGCATAACCAAGAACTCATAATGACCTTGTTGAGTCCTAAAAGCAGTCTTTGGTTCATCACCTTATCGAAAGTTTGTGCTTAAGTTTTCAAAGGTAGTAGCTCCGCTCACGGATATTTTGAGGAAAGATCAAGAGCATGTGTGGGGTTGAGCTCAACAAGAGGCCTTTGAGAGGATCAAAAGTCTTTTGGTGAGTAGTCCAGTACTAAAGGTACCTGACCTCAATGAGTCATTTGAGGTATACACGGATGCTTGTGGGCAAACTCTAGGAGCGGTGCTTTATGCAGTAAGGTCGTGTGATTGCACATGAAAGCTGCAAGCTTAATCAAGCAGAACAAAATTATGCTACTTATGAGCAAGAACTGTTGGCTATAGTACATGCATTGAAGACTTGGCGGCACTACTTGAGATGTGGTACCAACAAGGAGCCTCGTATAAGTTCATGGTATATACTGACCACAAGCCTTTGAGATTCCTGCAAAGTCAAGCTGAGATTTGTCCTAGACAAGCTAGGCGGCTTGACTTTTTGCATAAGCTCCATTTCAGTATTGAGCATACTCCTAAAAAGAATAATCCAGTTATGCACGAATTCATTAATTTGAGAAATTCAAGCTCTTTTGAGAATTTTGAGCTAGCTAGCTGGACTCCCATGTTTAACCTTAAGCTAGCATGGATG
>JAANSK020178328.1:0-14810 GCA_011763485.2 Isoetes engelmannii
GTCTATTGACTCAGACTAATGTAACCTACAGGGGACGACAAACCCTTAAGTCATTTTCCCTAGTTACCTAGGCAGTCTGAATATGCAAACATCAGCCAATAATCAATTGCTAAGCGCTTTACAGATTTAAATGTGAAGAACTACAATTTGAAAATATCAATCAGATAAATACTTTGGTTTGAAATAATATTAAAGAAAGTCTTGTGAACAGTATTGTTCAAGACTTTTATCTTTTGAATTTGCACTCATTGGGCTTTCTTTCATCATAGTCTCTCTTTCGTCATAGTCTAACACGCGAGGTTGGGTTCAAAGGAACTTAGGGATCTCAAAAAAAATGTGAAGAACCTTCAAGGAATTTGAGAAAATTTCAAAAAATCTCAACTTTGAGAATCTAAGGGGATCTCCAAACAACTTGAATAAATCTCGAGGAATTTGAGTGTCGGCGGGTAGAGCGCGACATCTTTCGATTTCACATAATTCTTCAGCCGCCACCATAAATTTCTTCTACGCCTCTCACTTTCCTAAAGACCCAACCTAGCCTCCAAAGTCTGCACTTAATGGAAATACTTCACCTGCAAATCATATTGGTTGCAAATAATATCGGTTGCCGCTTTAAATATGCCAAAGCGTCTCTCTCTCAATAACCAAAGTTCATTCTGGAACATGCTTGTCGGTCTTCAAGCATCCTACATGAAATGGATTCCACTTCGATCAGATCCACACGTTAGTAAGACCAGTTGGTTCAAGTCCCAACAAACTTAAAAAGTCTTGCCTTTCTAATTTATGGTTTGACAAAAGTTGAAGATTGCAGCTTCAAAGAAGCCTAGTTACTAAACAAGCTAGTCCAAAAGAAATTAGGCCAGTTTATGAAGCTTAGTTATTATTTACAGCAGCCACCATTCTCCAACAAAATGGAACAATAGAAGCACCCCACAAAATTACTATAAGGTGTTGCCCAGCCCCAGAATAGAGTCACCAATTGCCCAGTTCCGGGGTCATATAGGGAGTTAGAATTGAGCAAGCAATTAGCCATGATGCATCCGAAGCCATGATGCACCCAATTGTATTGTTTTGCAACATACAATCAGTTTTTCAAGACATTGGTCTTTTAATCCCAACTGCCTTTCTCCCTGCGTGATGATTTCTTCGTTGCCTGCTGCTTCTTTTGCAGCATTCTGTTGTGGTCCTCTTTCGCAGCTCTGAAAAGAATCAAACCATTAATTATGTAAAGTTCTATCCAATTCTAAAATTTGTACCAAATTTTATCGTATACAAGGATTCTCGTGCTCTATCTTGGGTTAGACATTCCATCTATGTGAGCAGAAAGTTCAATGTACAATGTAGAACTTGTCCATGTGTTACATGACTTGCTACCTTGTTCCTACGATCTTATATGATGGATTATGATGATCACTTGAAACCATTTGCTCTGTTGGGGAGATATTGCCTAGGAAATTCTTGCATCCAAATAAACTGTATTGGTTGTAAGTACACATCTGGCCTTGTTAATGTCTTGAATGCTTCAGCAGATAAATTGCCTTCAGATAAGGCATCAAGCCTCCCTTGTGTTTGCTTTCTTACTTTATGCAGAAAGATGAAAGATGAAAGAAAAACAACCCTTACAGCATTCTAATCCTTTTCTTTGTCTCCTCTGATGGAGGCGGTGCGACATAAGCTGCAGCATCTATCATCTCCTGAACATCATCATTACTTCAGAAGGAGATTAAAAGCATTTTATAAAAAATAAAACAGATCTCTTGCCTGAAGCTTTGCCAGTGCATCTTCACGATTACCCCTGTCAAGAACACCTAACTGTTATTAATGGTTAAAACATCTGCTTTCAGAAAGCAAAGATAAATAGCAGAGTTCGACTGAACTTTTGTGTCCTTGTCTTGGTGGACGAAATAACGAGCTCTCCCTCACTATTGATACGATTTTTTTCCTGTCATTCACCTAATTGTAATCAGATGCCATCACCAATAGATAAAGGAATAATTACAAGCATAGTTACCAAAAACTAAAATGGCAAAGTACATGAACAGAATAAAATTAAGTCTATGTTTGATCTGTATCAGACCAACTGCTGCAACGGTACTAAAGGTATCAGACAAAGACTACGCCCATGATCTGATGTATCAGACCATAATATTATGCTGAACGCTCAGCTTAAATTAACACTCCAAACCGGCACTAACAGGCATAAAACCAACCTCAGATGTAACATAGCTTTAGGTCAAAAGTTTTTTTCTCGTCAACAAATGTAACATTGACCAAAGACGTCCGTTTTCTTTGCCATGTCACGATTTTGTTGGGTCAGTTCGCAACGGTACACAAGGAAAATCCGTTTTTTACCAAAAAGGGGGCCGTTCAGTGTTACTATCAATTGAAGGATTATTACAAACTTAATTCTATACAGAAGAAACAAATTTTCGTTCCTTGCTAGCACGTGCATCATCTTTCAGATGAGACTAAATATTAATTATCTAAAGAGACCATCTTTGTAAATGTTATAATGTCGAGGACCAGGTTATATTCTAAACAACCAAGTTATATTCTAAACGACATAGTTTTGCCTTCTTAACATAGAACTGTTTTTTCACAACTCCCACATAAGCACTGCAATATCGCAATGGCATTAAAGTTCGGAAATTTGGGCACTTGTCCTTGTAAGTATTCCAGCAAAGCAAACAGACAACAGCCCCTTCTACTTTCTTAGCTTTTATAGCATTCTGAAGTGAAAGAATTAGAGAGAACACTAATAAGCAAACATTAGGTGCTCACATCGGAGAGGATAACGGACCATTTGAAGCAACTTTGTTTTCACTCTCTCTGGAAGCCAATCTGCACCCATTACATTGAAACGCATATCCACTTTTGTGTTTACTGAAGGATTGCATTATCAAGAGTTTAGCACCATATACAACTATACTGCACTGCTAAAGCAGACACGCATAATGCAAAAATAACATTTGGAATCAGTGAAGGGGACCAAATAATGTTACCTTTGTTTACATTTTGGCCCCCCGGTCCGCCACTTCTTGCATAACTAACGGATACATGATCTACAAAACAGTTTAAATGGCTTTATAAGTTCTCGGCATAAAAAACATGGAAAAGAAAACCATTCAAAACAGCACCTCCATACGTTACTACAACTTATGTTTTCATATGTGTAAAGTAGCATGGCTTTAGAAAATTTCAGCGCTAATTCCTTAGGTATCTTGGCTACGTATGGTGCCAACAGAGATGCAAGAATAATGCATCTGCAATATTTATCATGAGTAAAACAGGCAAAAGAATTTCTTTGTCGCTCATAAATCAAAGGCGGCTCTGGATTCTCAGAAAAAACAATGCAATTGCCCTCACACTGCATCTTTATTTGTGATCTAGAAAGTGCAGTGAGCTTCCACTATGCTGCCTGTATTGAAGGTTGTATGGAAATGCTTTTCTTTTTTTTTTCTCATGAACACGCCAGCATAACTTGTTGAAATAAGATGCATAAATGGAAGGGTTGAACGAAGTAATCAGCCTAGATAGCACAGGACAATCGAGAAGAATGTCTGGCTCTTTTGTCATGCACGTTAGTTTTTGTTACGAACATAGCAAGGCATGGGATAAAACCTTGGAGAGGTTAGGGCCCAATAAGGATCCACCCTTTTGGCTTACCGGTTTAGCACAAAGGCGTCTAATGTGATAGCTTGTATTAAATACCATTCTAAGGTGTGACTGGTGTAAACAGAACTACAAACTTGGCAGATTTCATAAACCCAATTTTTCTCCTTTGTTTCCATAATTATGCAATACATATGCATAAGCAGGATAGCAAATCATTGAATCTGCACTTAAATGAGGTTGAATTGTCAACCAAAAGACCAATGAGCAGGGCAAAGGAACATACCCAAGGTGATACGAGGGATGTGTTCGTTTGCTTCGGGAACCGATGCCTCGGCTTCTCGCTCCTCTAAGAACTTCTGCTTCTGAAAAAGCCTCGCGGGCATTTTCACCCCTTCTGCGCCCATACATCTTGCGCCCAACGCCACCCTTGATGGTAGTAGTGTGGGACAAGCTTCCGACAGAAAAATCCGTTGAGAAGGACATATGTGAGAGTAGGCTGAAGCGGCTCGCAGGGTACGCCAGGCCGCCATAGCCATGCCAGGTATAAGCTCCCTTGTGAATGTATATTTTTTTAGGACACCAGACAGCCTTCCTTTGCAATTATAGCCTATCAACGTAGCATTTCCACATCAGACTGATGGGGCATTATTTTCACCGTTAGATCTTGGTTTCAAAGATCTACGGCCCAAAAATAACACACGGAGATCGGTACAGGTGCTGGACTGCGTTGAAAATTGTCACTCTGTCGCAATGCCCGTTTGGTGGTTAGCTATCACAGCTGATGGAGATCCGAAATTACTATTTTCGCAAGTGGATGTAGGGAATGTGAGGAGAATATCATCATTAGGTGTGAATTATATTGGGGATTGGTATTCTCAAGGATTGTTGCTGTCTTGGGACGAGTTTCAAAGTAAGTTCAATCTTCGGGCACAAGACAAGAAGGTTTGGGAACTAGTGGCTGCACATATCCAGGCCTATGGTGGGCAGTTTTATAGTGACTCATAGTTCTTTACAGAAAAGACCCTTTGTTTCTACATGCTATAGATTGCTTCTTCATAACAAAGCATTACAACTACCCGCTAAGTGAAATACTCAGTTAGAGACACATGAACTCAAGTGGTTATGGAATAACATTTGGAAGAGTGTTCTCCCTCCTCGTGTAAATACCTTACTATGGCAAATAGTTCACAGAGCCCCAAGGGTGAATCATTTGGTGAGTAAGTTTGCATCAGACCTGCAACCTGAATGTCCTTTGTGTCACACGTATGGCGGAAGAGACTATCGAACATTGCTTTATTCATTGCCCGGATATCCAGCCTATTTGGAGGAGAGTTTTGGGTATTTTTTACTGTGATATACCAATCAGAGATGTCATTCTAGGGCTCTATCCATCAGAGTGGGGCGCTTTGAAGCAACAAGCAGTACATATTTGCAAGGCCTGGTTGCTATGGATCTTGTGGAAGAGAAGATTAATGGTTTTGCCAAGATCTTCGACATGTTTTTTTTTTTTTTTTTTTTTTTGAAGATCTTAGACATGTTGAGATCTAAGCTTGAGAAGCAAAGAGTAGTAATGGAGGATCGGGACCTAGCCCTCCAACTAGGGAGAGTTTCTTTGGCACCACTTTGACATAGTAGGAAGTATACAGGCTATGCGTTTTTCTTCTACACTCTCGTGTTGAGATGTAGTTGTTGTAAACGACATAGCCATCTAATGTACCTCATATTGTTTTAGTTTTAATGGAAGTTAATTCTTCAAAAAAAAAAACAATATTATTTCAGTGAACAAGCACTTTATTTGTAATGCAGGATGCATAAATACTACTAAGTGCACTTACTAGTGCAAGCATCTAGATGCTTCTACCAGTCAATTCAGTCAAGCTGTGGGTGCATCAATTCAAGCTGCGTAATACATTCATGTTTTCATTCCTTACAACTGTCTAACGTTTCTTTATAAATAGTGGTGCATCACATGGTCACGTTTACATTAAACAATTTTACCAACTATTTATACGGTTTGAAGCATTAAGATAACCTTCTCTAGTTTTTGGCAGCTCTCATGTTAAGTTTATTGACAGAATATCTTTTCGTGCATAGCAGGACCATAATTGGTGACACCATGAAGGGAAAAATTCTGTTACAATATAAGTTTTAGAGAGGGAAAAATAAAAGCAGAGCTCAAATGGCAAATACTACTCCATTTGGAAATTAACATCATCCATTGATCTACTGCCTCAGAAGTGGCAGTCAACACTATTGCAATTAATGTTGATGTTTTGCATGGCTTAAAAGTTTAGTTGAGATTTCTTAGTTGGCCTCATGACAGAGAAAGTTTTTCAGTCTAATGAGCAAATCACGTTGGTGCATCTAAGCTGTTTAGCAGGCTTGCCTAACCCTCATTACAACGATTCCTAGAATTCTAGTCTATCCATGTGCCTGCCATCTCAACTGAATTTTGATATGGTTTAATATGAATCATTGGATTTCCTATTTTTTGATCCTATGGCCAAAGAAATTAGAAAACCACAGAAAAATGGCATTGCCTTTCTTCCCGAGTGCCAGAGTTCTACAAGGCCCTTTCCGACTGAGGCTTTTGAGCAAATCTTTCCAATCCATGTGCAAGAAATTACCTCTAAAATTTTACGTTGGCTTCTTGATTCTTTTTAAACAATTTGCTTTCATTTCTATAGGGTTCGTATTTTGCATAATGCAAATGTATCAGTTTACGGCAAATACAAGCTCTGCCCTGCTATCATTTTGCAAGCTTCTCGGTACTTTTGCAGCTAATTTTTTTTCTTCTTCCATGGTGTTCTATTCCTGTTGCAGCTAGCTATATTTCTTGTTTGCTCAATAAACATAGTCTTTTGCATTGTGTTTTAACTCTCCTATTTTTGTACTGACTCTGGGCAAGTAAAAGATGGAATTTTATGCTATGAAGCTCCGTTAATTGAGTGCACAGAAATTTTAAGTTGACCGGGAATCACTGCATACAAAAAGACCTTATCGCAAAGTTGTTGACATTGTCTACTCGTTGAGATAAAACATCTATTCCCTTTTCTGATTTTTGGAAAACAAAGGCAAAACATATTCAATCGAGAGAATATGCCATATCGTGTAACGGGCCCATGGTAGACCGCTTGAGTATTTGATTCTTGAATGTGCCTGTGGGGCGTTCCCGAGACACTGGCATAAATGGGTAGAAGTGACTACTCATAAACATCTAGACGGTTTTGCCCAGTTGGTTAAGGGCATGTCGGTTAGGAACGTTACAATTGATATCAGAGCAGGTTTCAAGTTCGAGTCTCCATGGGATTGATCTACTGTTGATAGTGTGTTGTTGATGTGTCAGAGCATCTGTATCCCAGAGTTTGCTAAGGGAGCAACCGTCGAGGTACTACCTCAATTGATCGTCATCCTTCTCCGTCCGGCCCCGTACGCACATGTCTGTCTGTACATTCCATCGGAAGAACCATTGTGCATGCTTATCCTTCCAGCAGGCTTTAAGGCGTTGTGGACAGAGCTACGGTCCAAGCAAGATTGGGTAGAGGAGCATCAGCTACGTCAACTACTTTTTGAAAGTAAATGATATGGCGGTCTAGTGCAGCCCTCTGGAGGGCAAGAAACTTATCTCCTGCAGCAGGACCTGGTATGGAACTATGGATTTTATCCCAAGTGCGCGTGTCAAGAAGGCCTTATGTACCTGTTCCAAGTCATTCCATGCGGCAAGGGATATTATCGGGCCCCAAACCTCAGCTTTGTATAGAAGAACAGGCTCGACCAAACTCTAAATAGGTCTGATTGATGACCCCATTCATACAAGCTCTGCTTTGTGACTGTTGTTCTGCATCATATATAGTGACTTCCAACCCGTGTGATACGCAACCGGATGGAAGCATCCCAGTGTGTGGTATTAGAAAACTTGATCCCTGAATACTTGTAGGTCGGAGCTACCTCTACAGTCTGCCCTTGGTAAGTGGAGGAGGGAGGCCTTGGCGGGCGCGACGATGAAACTAGCAGTACTCTAGTTTTGACCAAGTTAACCCGCATGCTCGTGAACTGGCAGAAACTGTCTAGAGCATCCATGTGGTGCTGCATGTCGTCTGGAGTGTAAGCCAGGGGGTCCACATCATTAGTGTATATGAGTTGTTGGATGGTGTGGTGCTTGAGTTGAGCGTCCTCCCCTCGTGTTCAGCAAGCCAATCTTCCAACTGATCAAGATGGGACAACCCTGGCGTACTCCAATACTGGATCCCTAACTATCTCAATCAGTTTTGCAGCTTGTCCCGAGGCACAGTGTCAAAGGCTTTTGTGAAATCCATAAAGAAGCAGTACAAGTCTTGCCGACGATTCCTGCTATCCTCAACCAGGGTTTTTAGAGTAAAGATGTGACCAATGGTGGAGTGTTTGTGCTGGAAGCTCGTCTGTGTGGGAGCACGCATCTCTGCTTCTTCTGCCTACGTCGTCAGTCGTTGCTCAAGAATTCCATCCAGCAGTTTTGCAAGATTGAGCTCACCATGATGGTACAATAATTGGGTGGACGTGAGGGTCACCTGCTTTGTGTATGGGAACAACCCCGCTAGTGGTCCACTGGGGGAGAAACCTTCTTACAATGCTCTATTGAATAATGCCATCAGAACGGGCACCATGGGAGGTCCAGTCCACTTGAGGAGCTCTGCCTACATGCCATCCAAATCTGTCGCCTTGCCATTAGCGAGACGCGATAAGCCCATGATCACATCTGCTTCTGTAATGACTAGTGCTCGGCCCACTGTGGAGGTACTACTACTCGACCCGCCCAATGGATCATAAAGCTTCTCCAAGTAGTGTACCCATTCCTCTGAAGTGATGTTCCTTGCTGGTTGCAAAGGCCTGCTCAATACCCTTCTCTAGAATGTTCGAGGGTGACGATCCAAGAGATCGAACATCTGTCGCTGGTGTTCTGCAATGTGTCTGGCTTTCTTCCCCTTCAGAAAGGCACGGTATTGGTTGATGGCATGCAGGTGCAAGGTGGAATCGGTGACTTGTCGAAACCAAGCTCCCTACATTCATCGTCGAACCACTGGTTGCGAGGGAAGGTATGAAAGTACATAGAAAGAACAGTATGAGAGTAAGGTGTAGCTTCGCACTTATATCTGCTCTTATCTAAAATCTATGCATCTTGGGATGTTGGATTTTGATAAGAAATCATTAAACAACCGAATCTGCTATTATAGCTATCTTCAATTTTCCATGCTTAATCTATGAAAAGACGCAGATATACATTCTATCAAGTTGCTTGCTCACTTCTTCAACATCTTCAGATGTGAGCAACGAATGCACTGCCGCCCCATATTTCAGAATAAAAGGCTCAGCATTCTATATCAACCTGTCGTTCTGAATATAGAAGAGAACCAGATCTAACCGATCTAAGGCCTACAAGAAGAAAAGCAAAAGTTTCAAATAGATGTACTAGATTACCCTAGGATATATTAAACTTGACTTACAATACGCCCTACGCTTCCAAAAACATCTCCAACTTTGGGCGGAGCTCAAAAACAAACCTTATAAAAACAACACTTAGAGGGAGCATCATCACATAAACTCGCATTATCTACTGATCCATCTTGTGCTCATTCAAGAGCCCTATTGTGCTCATTCAAGAGCCCTAAACTCTGGAGTTCTTTGGCCAAAATGCATGCGAGCAGTTGTTCCATGCAATCTTGTACTTGCAAAATATTCGCCAGAGCTTTTCTTAGGAACAAATGCAGAAACATAATCTTTTTATTTTGCTATTATCTTTGGCATATTCTATACAGATTCTATCCTCTCAACAAATCTCGACCTTTTACTTGCGATATTCTATCTCGGCCTTTTATTTCAACTATCCTATGTACATTCCCATTTCCTCACTATCTTGCCTAGGGACCCTTCAGGCAACCCAAAAAGGACACTCTAATAGAGCTGGGGCAGTGGGGCTCCATGCACGTTAACTTTGTTGGCTCCCCTTTTTAACACGAGCAATCAAAAGATTTGATAAGCCAATCTTTTTAAAAGGTCGAAGGCTCCAGTTTCGGGAGCCAATTAAGTGATAGGCAATGAAGGAAGCAAATTTGGATTCTAAATGTGGGTCTGCCAATTCCTCCACAGAAACATTATTGAATCTTCAGCAGGCTATTTGGGATGATTAATTGCCTTCTCTTGCTTCCAGAAAAATTATCGAATATATCTGATCTGCTTGATATCATTAGTACAATTTGATTTCTACCCAAGCAGAACGCAAACGAGTCTTTATAACCCATTTCCACATGGTTACATATTAGCATTAACCTTTTGGTTTTTTATATAAGCTGATGGGGCTCTTGAGAGTCACCATCCCAAAGAATCCACAAAGGGAACAATATATTGCACTGCAAGCTCTGGCCTGTCATCGTGAGGACAATGCCCAACATCAGGTAGGGAATAAACTTGGACATTTTCCCGTTTTGTACTCAAGTCAATGAAGTATTTGGCGACCTGCACATATTTTCAAGTGAGGATCTATTTCATATATACACATGGACAATTATGTGCACGTTTTGAAACAATACAAAGGGAACACTTACTGGGCCAGTCACTGGCGTCCAAGGATCACTATCACCCCACAAAACAAGCACAGGTGCATCTATATTAGACATTAACTTCTCTGGGCGTGGACCTGAAGAAAAACCACTACAAATAATAAAATGTTTGCATATAAATTAATGCAAATGCAGAGACACTTAGTTTTCCACAGCATTCATTTGTGGTACTTGAAATATGGATGGAATAAGATAAAACTCATTGAAACATGGAATGCCTTATAGTTTCTTCCTTAGAATGTTTAGGGATGATTTGTCAATAATTTTCATGGCATGAATGCTAAAGCCAATGAAGAACAAAACTATGAATCACCCCATGAAACTGCACGTACCAGGGTCTCCAGTAAATACTTTTACGAACACATTTAAAGCTCCTGAATCGCCCGATGGATGATACAGGATATCTACCTGCAGGCAGATACTCCCTCTTAATGGTCTTGTTAATGAAAACCTAGAACAGAAAGATTACCAGGACTTATACCAGCTGATCAGTAACAGCTTCCTTGTTGCGATATGCTTGCTCTTCAAGAATCTTTTTGATGTTCTCCTTATTCCTGAACCTGAATTTCAGAAATACAGAGAACCACTAGGTTAGTCAGAATTCTTAAAGCAAAAACATGTAGTCTTAGCATTTTCAAGCTTTTGGTGTACCTATTGAACAAGTACCCTGCAACAGAAGGATTTTGAAGCAAGCACTCAATGGCAAAGAACACAGGTGTTAATGCACGAAGGAGCAGGCCCTCTTCAGTAAGCCCCTTTCTATTCATTGCAACTGAACAGTTTAATAGAACGATCCCCCTGCCAGCATCCATTAAACTATGGTCAATTTTAAAAACAGAAAGAAAACAGAGAGAGTGATCAATTGACAAATCATTCTTAGGGCTCAATAACCTTGCAGCAGCTCATGGGCCTGAGAATCTCACTTTATATGTCTATAAACTCACCTAACTCAGAAAGAGAATTAGCAAGAAATAAATGAAATGGTATTACGCCTATGGAGACCTCACATGTCTAGTAGACGTTAAAATTAATAGTTACAACATGGTTTCCGGTAAGTCCATATCTAGGGCTTCCATAGACTCATCTCTCTAATCATCCTCACTCACATGTTCATCTAATAGAACATGAAAATGATCTTTATACGTCTCTCTATACTGTAATACTTCTATAATAAAAGCTCCGATAACACTGGCATTTAGAGCAAATAGTTGTGTCAAATTTGTTGCTTCTATTGCATATCTGGTTCTAATCATCTCATATGCCGGGCAATGAATCAGTACATGATGTTCATCTTCAATATCTCCAGTACCACATACTATACATGTGCGCAGCTCTCAGAAGATTTTCTTCCATTGGCCTACTTCAATACCTAGTCTGTGTGAGCTGAGGCAAATTCGGCATATTGCATGTCTTTTGCCAATCGAGATATCCATTTGCAGATGTCCGGCTTGTGTAAGCCCTGGATTCATTACCTGTTTATAGATGTTCATCTTAGTAGGTAGATTTAACCATAGTCTTTCAGTCATTTGTTGCTTAACGGGTTTTCTGATATCTCCATCATATGTCATTGCCCCTTCAAAGGCTATTTTCCATCTGTTCATCCATTCTTAGCATCTTGGGACCAACCTTGCTCACTACTCGCCCGCATTACACGGTATAGAATTCTAACATTGTTTTGTTGGTGTATCTTTTCAAGTATCAAATGCATCTCACCATAGCAGAGAGAGAGAGGGAGGGAGGGAGGGAGGGAGGGAACAGTGCTGACCCCCTGTTCTGTGTCTGACTTGGCATCATCAGATGTAAGTAATAGGAACATGGAAAAATCACAGAACTATTAAGCAGACAGAGATAAAGAATTAAAATACTGCTGACTCCCTGTTTTGTGCCTGACTCGGCATCATCAGATGTAAGTAGTAGGAACATGGAAAAAAAGTCAGAATTGTTCAAAGGCACTATGTTTCTCTTTAAGAAGGCCGACTGTTTTAGCATTCTTGAGTATATTCACAACTTTGAACTCTGAGATAAGTATAGAGATTTTGTAAATGTTTCTGATATAAATACATCTCGCTTGCTAAAACATAAAACTACAACTTGACCAATGACACATAAGCAAGCCATTACCTAAACAGCTCGTTCCCCCCTTGGGCAGCTGCCGTGAGTGCAGTGAGTGATCCTATCGAGTTCCCAATCAACACAGCACCCTCTTTTGTAAACTCTTTAGCAAAATCTATGCAATGTAGCATCAGTTAGAAAGTACAGAACCCAAAACTGCATCGCTATTGCTTTTATGTGTTGTGAGTGGTGTAGCTAAACTTCACGGTACAAAGGAAAATAATTACCAGTCACCAACTCTGCCCATAAAACTGGTCCATAGTTAGCATCAGATGGCTTTTCAGAGTCACCAAATCCTAGCAGATCAATAGCATATACCTTATACTTGTCAGCCAAATATGAAATCAAGTTACCAAAGTGCCCAGCATTTCCTCCTGCAGAAATAAAGAAGCTAAGATAGAGAAAATAACTTTTCTTTATTCTGAAAATTGCATGCCACATACAGGGGATATCTGAAGTAAGAATTGCAGTAAAATCACTTAGGTAAGTCTTCAGAAAATATGACTTGATTGAATAAGTATCAATGACTGAATCTTTGTCTGTACCATCATTTCTTTACTTGATGAGGTAAGACATAAATGATGAAAGACCTAACTTTAAAAGAGATATTTCTAGTAATGATGTTTAGAAGTAAGGATTTTATACCAAAACCATGGACAAGTATTATGGGCTTCCCACAGCCGGCAACAGCATAATTTATCTTGTTTCCTCTGCAGTAAACAGCATAAGTTCGTTGCTGATCCATTCTCATCAAATTCATCAACATGAGAGTAGTTTACCTCCACATCCATTGATGTGACATAAATGGCAAAACTAAAAACTGATTATTCAGAGCCTCCATGTCTTTCACAATCCCCCTGAGAGAAGACCCCCTATCCATCTCAAATTGAACCTTTGCTGCACGGCCTCGAGGACCCCCGTCAAAATAATGTCCAAGCCATGCATCAACTATCCCATTGACTTCCTTCAATTGCATTTCAAGGCTGTCACAGACTATTTGTGTCACAATTGTTTCAAAATATGCAATTACAGCTCTATGAATGCAAAGATAGAACGTTTGGTAATATTATTTTGTAGTTTTAAATGTTAAGATTTTCTTTCGATTTTCTTCTGAGAAGCAATGAGCCAAAAGCCTTTAAGATCAAAGAGGTGATAATAGGAACAAGCAAGAGGAGCTTATTTTCGTTAATCAATATACCATTCTAGCTTGTAGTTCAAATGTGAATAAAACAGACCTCTTTTTGTCAATATGGTCTCCCACACCATGAATTCTGTAATCAAACAAGATAACTGTCACAAACAATTCACATGATAATAGCTATCACATCTATCACGTTGACACTTACGTGACAGAGGCTGTTCGTACATCAGAAGTAAGAGAATCTTTTGAATCTTGAGAGCATAGCTCAGCGCCACTTGATGTAGTGGCAGATTCAGAACATGCTGCTATGACATGAGATGGCACTTAACATGCATGATTTTGGATAAAAATAGGAAAAACAAAATAAGTAGCACCGTTTTTGACGCACAGTAGCGTTAAAAAGTGGTGGTCGTACCTACACCAACAAGCCTTGTTTGGTCATAAAATTGGCGGAAGCTTTCATCAAGAATACTTGTTTTTGACAACTTGTTAAGACATCCCTGCAACATGGAACAAATACCGCATCAACTAATATAAATAACACAGTCCTGATAACACATCCAATAACATATCCAATATTACAATTTGGTGATAGAAACTTAAAAACGTTGAAAGATTACATTTCTGATCTACTAATGTAACATACAGCATATGCTTACCTTCTTCCCTTTCACCAAACTGGTGTTTGCGGAGACACAAGCAATTCCTTGATAGAGTGGAGTTAGACCGACAAATTGAGATCCGTTCTGAGAAATGTAGTTAATCCCCTGAAATGGTGCAAGCGCCATTGTACCTATGTGTGAAGAATAATGCAATGGGTTTCTCAGTTAAATGGAAAGTGTAAAGATTCAGTCCTTGCTTAACAGGCACGCCTCAAACTCCAAACACGTTTACTATACAAATTCGCTGCCACACATTGCTATCAGGCTTTAAGCAAATGTCAGACGTGGCTGTCTAGTTTGTCGTCCACTTCATCATCTTGTCCTTTTGCGCTGCAACTGTTAGGAAATGCAGTACAACAAGGGCTCAAAATATTTGCAACAATTCATTGCGGGAGGGTATTGTCCATCGATCTGGGACAATACAAGGAATATGCAGCAGATCGACGGCTCAAGTATATAGATGGAAACGAACCCATAAACCTTCAAACATTAATTGTGTTACCATTGTGCTTTAGTCCAAGCGCGATGAACCCCAACTTTATGGGTCCGGCACATTCATTGCTCCAATGCCAGTGGTCCAGCAAGGTAAGGTTATCGAACTAGCAGAGTCCGATAATAAAAAATGCGTGACCGAGGCTGTACGTCCGAGGCCAGATATTTGGCACGTAAGGCCGAGGCCCGTCGGAC
>JAANSK020178439.1:0-14807 GCA_011763485.2 Isoetes engelmannii
GCCGCTCCTACCCATTTATATGATTTCATCAATCGCCCCCACAGCCCGAGATACCCCAAGGAGAGGAACGTCACAACCATAGCAGTTTTCTTGTTAACATCGTGTGCCTCAATTACTCGGTTCATAGATTCAGCTGAGTTCTTTCTTGAACTCAAATGCCTCTCGCACTTGATCTGCCAGAGGTATATGTTGGCCCTAAGAACAAAAAGCATGGAAAATCCTGCTCTTATTACGAAATGTATATGCATTTTTCTTAACGACCCATCTTGAGTACTGGAAAAGCAAGAATGCAAAAGAAATATGAAGCTTATACAATATCAAATCGTTGTCGCTTGCAATGAAAACTCCGGTTCCAACAGATGCAAAATTAACTCCATACCATTCCATAGTAAAATTTGGTTCGCTTAAATACGGAGGCGCAAAAGGAAGTTCCATAAAAGAAGCTAATACAGAAAAATGACAATAAAAAATCCAAGAACCAGAGAGTGATGCAAGCTTGATCGAATAGGGTAGGAGAAAGCGGAAGGGAATTTTAAGGAATTTCTAATTTCGTGGACCGTTAGATTCAAAATTAGAAGATCTAACGGCTGTAGACGAATTTGGCTGACGTGTAAGGCCACGTGGATAGGCTACAATTTGAGGATTTGGGTCACCTCGGGTTAGGCAACCCTGCTAAAAAAGGAAAAAAAAAACACATTCAATTAATCTAGACTATTGTAATGGTTTATAGGGAAGTTATATAATCTACTTTGTAGCTAAGTAAAACAAACCAATGATATATGTGAGACGATCAAACAGGTCATACAAGCATTATAATCAGGCCTTCACGAGCTTTTCCTTTCGACACTGTACATAACTAACAAAAAGAAAAACAATAACTAAACACATATCAGATCACTTCCACACCCAAGTTCGAGTAACCAATCAAACCATCCTCCACCTACAAGCTAAGCTAATGACATGTGAAATATGCTTAAGCTAGATCGACTGTCTAATTGTGTTGCATGGCTCTTGCATCGAATGTAGTTTAGCTGAAAATTCCATTTAGAAATTTTACAATGATTGAAACTACTCCCTCTATAGTGAGAGAACAATGATCATGGACTTTAAGTTATATTTCAAATGGTTGATGACAAAACACACAGTCTATTACAACACACTTACAGAACATTTGCAAGGGCAACCCACAGTGCGTCAGCACCTTATTTTTGTTTGTTGCCCTCTTGCCGTAGTTGTTGGGGATTGGTTTATAAAAGGCCCTGATTTAGTTTGAGTGTAATATTCTACGGAATACTGTAAAGCTATTCTGATTATACGGCTGGGATTGTTTGAGCTTCTTTTGGATCGAATCGGCACTTAAACGATACAGATTTTATTGGCAAATATCTAAGGTGAAGATGCGATCTAGATTTTTGGGCGTCCGCACGGGCAGTGGGCATTGGCGGCGGAAGCGGAAGTAGAGGAAGCGGAATCAGATCAGACAGTCTCTCGGCTTGAATCAGACCTTGAGGCGGAAGCAGGGGAGGTGGTAAGTACGTTATTCTTCCAGTTAATGCTGCAAGTTTCTGGTCTGTTTTGATAAGCACTTCTTTGGATTGCCATGGAGGAAAGGCAATTGAATAACGAGTCATTATAAATGATAACAGTGTCTTTGTAATGGCAAGGAGTCACATCATTTGGCTAGGCTTAGTAGTGGCAATGCATTTGCACTTGTAGAAATAATAACAGAAGTGGGAAGGCTTATGGTCACCCGAAGCCTTGCTTGATGATGAAGTGGAGATAGATCGATTCCGAGAAAAAACGAGTAGGAAGAGGCATGCACAGGCACATTCTTGTGATATAAAGGATCTTCCACATTTTAATCAGGTAATCTGGATACAAGCTGCTTGCACAAAGTACGTTGATAAATAATTTCTGAACATGATTGTGTCTGAAGCTCAGCAATTCAAAAGTACAGTATACCTATCTGTTATACATAGGAGCGTGCTGCTTGCCATCCTGGTAAGCAAATTCAAGCTCCTGATTCACATGAAGATCTCAACAAATCTTCAGCAGCACTAGAATCTATTCATTGCAGTTGTGCTGCAAGTTTCTTGCCTGTTTTGATAAACACTTCTTTGGAGATTGCAAATCAGCCAATGCTTTAAGCTTGGGCATATTTTCGTTGTGGTATTCCCTATGAGTCACCCTTTTAGAAAGGCTATGACGAACATCAGTTGTGGAACTGCTAGCAGGCATGTTCAAAAACTCATCTGCATCATTTGTGGCATCGTTTGTGTGAGCTTCAGCAATTAACCTAATCATACCCGTGTCAGCACTAGCATCACGATTAACATAAAATCCATGCTTTCTTGAGCGATACTCCTAGCATTCACCAACCAATCTAAATCATACACCATGCTAACACCAGGCTCAGGTTCTCCTAAAAACCGCCTTCCAAGAATGCTTGGCATTACTTTTCTTTATTATCTAGTAAGGATCACTATTCATCTTGTATTTAAACCTAGCTTGGCTGTTTGATGCAACTGCCCTAATCGTAGTGGAGCAAATAATTCAGGCCTGCATGCTGGGTATATCCGTTAGTAACTTTGGTATATGTACTTGGAAATAATGTCATTTGCGTGGAACTTACCTTATAGTATTTTGCACCTAGAATGTTCCTGTCCGTTGCTTTGGAACAACCCTTCTTAAGAAGCAGTATTCCTTGCCAAAAGATATACTGATACTTAAATGTGATGAGGAACATCTTGACCCTTATATATATTGTAAATATAAATAGCCTGGGTTTCCCACATTTTAGTCAGAGATGGATTTGCTATTTAGGCTGCTATAAGTAACTACTGACTAGTGTCTCTGCTCCAAAATCTGCTGGTAAGTGTTTGTGTAACATAATTAATCTGGCCAAATCCTAAAGAGTTTGTGTTCCTTCTCCCACATAATTTAAGGTGCATAAGGTAATTTTGGTTCTATTCTGTTTCTGTTTTTTCTGATTTTGACTTGTATGATGCTTGCAACAGAAGGGGAAATTTAGGTATCATATTGGCCTTTTTGTATTGCGTTTTACTGCAATTCGTTGTTTTGTTGCGCTCAAAATGCATCAATGGGTCCTCCGACGGAACGGACAACCCATTGATGCGTTAGCATCCTGTTTTTTTTTTTAATTTATATGCTTGCATCTAACGTATTATAGAAAACGACCAATTCTTTAGATGCTAAAGTACTTTAGATACTCGCTTCCGGCATCTGTCTTTAGGTACTTTTGAACTGAATATAATTAAAACAGCAGATTGTGTTGATTGGACTTGGCACGAATGTCAGACTCTTCTTTGAGAG
Organism: Isoetes engelmannii; assembly: GCA_011763485.2. NCBI lineage: Eukaryota > Viridiplantae > Streptophyta > Lycopodiopsida > Isoetales > Isoetaceae > Isoetes > Isoetes engelmannii. The sequence goes on from JAANSK020178439.1 coordinate 3,334, forward strand.
AAAGGATTTTGAATTCGGACTTTTGAGGAGACATATGCTCCCTATCCACTGTAGTGTGATACGTGCATATACTCATTCTGTTAGTAATGTTCTGTATGAACATCCTATCTGGCATTTTGTTGTCTCCTATTGTTAACAAATCTGAATCTGATATTATTGGCTTGACAAGATGAAGATTGTAGGTAATTCTGGTACTATTACCATGTTCCGATCTGTCTTAGCAAAACCTTGGAGGCTGTTTGGACGCACAATGCATTATGAGACTAGGGCATGCTTAGCAGAAGCACAAGCTAATTTCACATCTTTTGGTAAGCATCCCTAGTTTGTGTTGACTTTGAGGGAAGTAAGAATCATTGGACAATCCAATCAAAATTGCAGGATTTCAGGAAGTTCCAGAGGAAGACAAATCACGTTTGGTTGGTGACGTGTTCAAAAATGTGGCCTCAAATTACGACCTCATGAATGATATTATGAGTGCTGGATTGCATCGGCTTTGGAAAGATAGGTGTGATAATTTTGCTTTTCAGCAGAAAGAAACGGTCTGTTAATTATGGTTTCCTTTATCAGGTTGGTGTCAAAGCTTTGCCCATTCCCTGGAATGCAACATCTTGATGTTGCAGGTGGAACAGGTTAGTAAAAGGATAAACTGGAAAGTGTCTTAGTATTCCTTGAGACAAAACTTCGTAATGTGCGTGAACTTCCTATCATCATATATGCTGCTTTCTTTTCTCCGTTCTACCATTTCACGACCTGATGACAAGGGAAACGTAACTCTATTTTAGGTTGTACATGCAGGAGACATTGCATTCAGAGTACTAGAGGATTTATATTCTAAAGAGCAAAGCGCAATTGAGAGGGCATCAAAAGATCCCGAAGAAGGAGACAGAACAGATATTTATGTGTGTGACATTAATCCAGCTATGCTTGATGTTGGAAGGCAGCGTGCAAGCAAGCGAGGTATTTGACATCTCTCAATATGGTAGCATTCTTCAGCTCCTTAAGGTCTTGCAGCCTTTGACAGGACTTGCAGAGTTCCCTTCCTTGGTTTGGCTAGAAGGAGATGCTGAGGCCCTTCCTTTTAATGATAATAGTATGGATGGTTATACTATAGCCTTTGGCATCAGAAATGTGACTCATGTGCAAAAGGCGCTCAATGAAGCGTACAGGTATGAGTTATCTTTTTTCTTGTATCTAATCATGACAACAAAAGTGAAATCAATGGTTTCCAGGGTACTTAAGCGTGGTGGCCGTTTCCTGTGTTTAGAACTAAGTCACGTGAGGACCCCTGTCCTTAAGCAAATGTAAGCCATCTCGTTTCCTGGTTGGATTTTCTGAGTTGGCATTGATGAAAGAGGTCATATAGTTATAAAAACCACTCAACATCATTGGGCAACTCTACATATGCATATGCATAGCAAATGTGCACGTCCTCCACTTGGTATATGGTTTTCTGATTTGGCACACTTTTTATTCTTTTTGGGACAACTAAAAAATAAACAATTTCCTGGTTTTTAAAAGTGGCATTTTCTGTATTTAAAGTGGATTGAAAGGGCTGCAGTATTCTCAACATGGGGCAGGTTTTGTTAACAAATGAAGGTCAACATTCGTGAACATGCTGTTCTTGGGTCACAGCCCTAAGATGACACTGTTTCTCATAAAAACAATTTCTTGTAGACTCACTGCCATCATTCTTTTACTAATGAATCAACATTCAAGTCAGTCTTGATTAGTCTTTTCACAAAAGTGTGTATTTAAGTGCCACTATCTTTATTGCAAATACACTGCCATTTACAGATATGACACCTATTCATTTTCAATTATACCTGCAATCGGAGAAATAGTTGCTGGAGACCGCAATTCATACCAGTATTTGGTCGAAAGTATAAGGAAGTTTCCAAAGCAGGTAGCTTCTTTTAGTGTATGTTTTTTAAGACATGCTTTTTCCTAAAGTTTAAGGCTTGGTTCATCTGCATCCTCTTGTCTAGCTTTGTTAAATAAAGGGAGTTTAATGTTGTTTGCTAGACGGCATTAAGCTCATATTCCATTCTGTTTTTGAGGTAATTTGTACTAATTTCTGATCCTGCTAACTTTCAGGAAGAATTTGCCAAAATGATATCGCTGGCTGGATTTTCAAATGTTGAGTACGAAAATTTAACTGCTGGGGTGGTTTCCATTCATTCAGGATTTAAATTCTAGACTATTGGAGGGTTAAGCGTAAACATAACTAGTTCAATGAGAAGTGATTTTGTACAAAAACCTTTCATAAAGGTCAAAATATAAGGACAGATGGGTTATGTTCAATTCTTCCCCCCATTTGGCAGTTACTGACTCTGTTCCAACTTCAGTTGTTTTTTGGATTGCCTCCCTATGCTGGAAATGTTTGACATATTCTGAAATTAACTGATCTCCAAGTTTTTCTCTTGTAAATTTTTTTGATTTTATTTCTTTTTTATGAGCAGGTTTCTCTAACTTGGACTCATATTTCAAGTGTGTTTGTATAAGGCCTTTGTTTCTCCTTTCCATTTCATTTTTAACACGTTTGCAAAGACGTGAGTGCAACCTTTTTACGAGATGAGGCTATCAACGTTGCAACCAGGTGGGATTTTTGTGCAGTTCGATTGTTTGATTCCATAGATGGCCAAAGAAATTCAAGGAAACTCAAATTGGTTATGTTTCGGTTGGTGTTGGGTTGTGGTCAGCTTCATCTATATCAATTTGGTTGCTTTCATCTTCTGGTTTCTAGGGTTAAATCCGTCATGCAAGCATAGGAGAAAGCATTACTTTTGTCATGCAAGCAAGGCATGTAGCTTTCTTTTGCATGCGATTCCATGCAATGTTCTGTCCTGTCCTGCAAGTTCCGTGTGACATCTGGTGGGTCCATTTTTTGAGGCCAAAGCTAACTCCAAGAACAAAGCCTTGGCAAATGGATCTCGCTTTTGGGTTTTCATCCTTACCAATCGGTCAACATGAAGGTTTGTATGCTTCCATTCATTGGTTCAATATCCTTTTGGGGGTTCTGTTCTTATTATGATTTCTGTGTCTTCATAACAAAAGGGAGATTTGTTGCTAGGATTTGTTAGAAACTTTGATAATTTGCTCAGGACAACTGCGTCTCTTTTGTTATTTTCCATTCTGTATATACATTGACAACAAGATGCCATTATCAGCAGTATGGCCAAGAGCATTATAAAGTCTTTGAACATGAAGGCAACATTAGTTATTGTATGGCCCTGGGCTGCTTATTGTATGACCTTGGGCTGCTTCTTGAGTATACCATGCTTGAAGAGCTGTTATTGACCTGATATGCTAAAACACAGTGCATGTTTTGGATTTAATGCATCCATGACTTCACTAGTAAACCTTCTATCATGGGAGTTTGAAGTTTGTGGAATGACGATAAATTTGCAGCAAAATGATGTTGTGGTTTGATAGAAGAAGTTTCTGAAATGATGATAACCATTTCCAGTTGTAGAAAATCCTTTGATATTAGTACTCTTTTGTTGTGAATCATCATTGTAAGCTTTTTAGCAGGGAAAACAGTCTATCGACAAAGATACGATGAGCATCTATTTGAATATGCAGATAACTTTAGTGCTTACCTTGCTGTAGCAGTTGAAGCTGCAAAGAAGGCTAGGCAGGTGTGTACTCCATATAGTCTGTTTATGTCGTGTCGTCATACTGCAATATAATGTGCAGTATCTTACTTTGTAAATTATTCAAGGCAATTTCAGCAGTACTAAGTGAGTGGAACATAAGGGGAAGGTATACTTTATTCATTCATGAATGAGCAATGTTGTTCCAGAACTGAAGCTTTTTTTTGGTTTGGTTACAAAAACTGATAGACATTGTGAGGATCTTATATTTCAACACTTAAGTTCTTATCCTGCAAATTAGGTGGTTCATTTTTCTTCTTTATTCTTTCTCTTCTTTATTCTCTTGGTATTTTCTCATTATTTGCTAATATTATAACTTAATGTACCAGTTCATTGGGGAGGAGACTACTGCTGCCTTTGGACTACTGTCGTTGATCCTCTTGATGGTACTACTGTTTTGCCCTCAGCCCTGTAATCCATCCAAATCAATCAACATAAATTGCGATTAATATATATGGTACAGTACTCATAATTTATGTAGTTTGCACCCAGATCGTAATGCAGGGCATGACGAATTATGAGTTTAAATTTCTTTTACATTAGGTATCCATTTTTGTGCATATAAAAAATGGTCTGGTTATTAAGGTTATTAAACATGAACCACTTGTGGGCATGGTCTAAACCCAATTTTAAATGAGGTGGACCTTCCATTCATTTTGAACTATCTAACAAAGAAGCATGATTTGTGGAAGTTGTAAACTAGAGAATATAAAACTGTAGCTCTCCACAGCGACCAAAGGAGTTCTTAGTCAAAAGCAGGTTATCTAGTATGCCCTGGGAGACTGTTAAGCTTGACAAAACCAAGGGAAAAGAATGGAGACAGCAAGGGCTCCACATGTACGTAGTATGAACAGCAAAGTTACTGAATGTACAGATGCTATAACAAAGGCTGCAATCATAACGACTCCTGTAGGCATGCCCCATTGAAAAAGGTTTGGAAATCTCCATGCTGAATCCCATGCGACAATTTATCACTGTAAAGATGTGCCTTCAACAATCTTGCATCAGTGTCTTCGAATTGGTGGTTGAAGAGGCTGGGGTTCAAGCAATCCAATTCTTTCAGTCTTTGATTACGATCCAGTGGATATTTCCATCACGTGGTTGAGAATTTTCATCCATAGTGCCGTTGAAATACACAAAGTCTTAATGAGCTGTATATTATATATATCTACATTAGTCTTTCATAGCTGACCCACACAACACCCAACTCTAATCACTTTTTTTTTTTTCAAAAGTGGAAAAAACCTAGACCATTGAAATAAACCATTGAGATCATAGGAAAAGACATGAGCCCTACAAGTGGCAAAGTTATGTTTGCTTACAAGTGGCAACACATCATGACTATAAGTGGTAAGAACAACAACGTGACGTTTCACTATTTGTGTTCATGCAATAAGTTGAATAAGAAGTTATTGCAACGTTTCACCATTTGCATTCATGCATATTGTGAAAAGAACGCTCAAATAGAACACACAAGAAGCAAACTGTGAAATAGAACACATACATCACATGGGGCCAAAACTCTGAACAAACTGTCACATGTATTTCAGGCTATGAAGCATCACATAAACTGAATGTGCCCACCATCGGCTCATAATTCATGTATATTCATAACTGGCATTCCACAGACTGTATGTACAGAAAAGCCAGAGCAAGCTCCAATTTCACATGGCATATATACAGAAAAACTAGAGGAAGCTGCAATTTGACATGGCATAATCCAGATAAAACAAGCTGGAATTTCACTGGAATGAAACACAACCTGTCCTCAAACCTAGCTCACATCCCCCGCGAGAAGACGAATTGCCCTGTGGACGGCATTTTTGTGAGCACATACCATAGGGCAGCGCTCCTCTGCTTCCTGCCAAGATGAAGCATAAAACAACGCGCATGAACAAGAATGTTTATCCTGTCTAGCACAACATGGAACCTAATGCCATGGATCCAAAAGCTATACAGAGAAACCATTTTGGCAGATGAAACAAGTGTATAGAATGGCATCGCTTGTAATGAATACACCATCAGATGTAAATCAGAATAGAAGGAATATTACACAAATAAAAGTAAGTTGCTTTTCCATGTACCCCTCTAGCCAATGTAGCAACAGATCAAGCAACTTCGAGGAGCTAGGCCCCTACATAGAGGGCTTGTAAATCCAAGAAATCATCCAAGGGACCTATCGAAAAAGAATTAATACTCAAATAAAGGACAGGAACAAGAGGGAAAAGAAATGCTCCATTTCTTCCCTATTCTATAAGCTGGGGGAGGTTTAGGAATTGGGTTTTTCTTAATTTGGAAGCTCGAAAAGGAGAAATTTCAGGATTCCTAACTCCGGCGAGCATTGAGCTTTAAATGCTTAAAGAGAGAAGCCGAGAAGCTATCAAAGGAGGCGAGGGAAATTTGCAAGGAATATTTTTAATTTTTGTGGCCGTTTGACTAGAAATTTCGTGATCTAACGATTCTAATGTATTTTGACTGATGTGTCATGGCACGTGGATAGGCTAGAATTGCAGGAATTGTGGTAGGAGGGAGTAGGCAAGCCTGCTAAAAAAAAAGAAACTTTTAAATCTGTACAAACAGACATTTACCATCGTGGACTTTTGCAAAGACCACTTCGGGCCAATTAGGAGTCCTAAAAGAAAATAGGTGTCTTTTCTTTTAAGCCTAGACTTGATTACATGTTAAATAATCATCTACTTAAAAATCAACAGAATAGTTCCTTTTTTTTTCCTAGATCAATGAGTACAAATCAGTTTCAAAAGACTCTCTCCATATAGATAAATCTAATTTTGGAATTTACTACGTCCAGTGCAAGGATAAGAAAATTTGGTCCTTGTAGGTGCAGCCAATGCAAGTCCTATTCTGCAGTAGAACAATAGACAAAAAAAATTATTTGATTCACATTTGCCTTGAGATAAAATGCAATGTGTAGTTGAAAAGCTTAACATAAAACTTATCTAGATATCTCAAAGCATTTCTCATCATGATCAAGTGAGAAAATTAGCTTTTGTATCATCCTAGAAATAACAAAACCAACAGAGGTGGAATTCTGGTTACCTGCAGCCAAACAAAAGTTGGTTAGCTGAAAGAGGGTAATGTTAATTGGCCTGGGTTCGAGCAGACCAAAATGACCCAATTCACTACCAATAGTGATCTTTTGAGCCCAAGGGGTTTGCCTAAGAAGGCTATCACGTGGGAATTTTCAGAAAAATTGAAGTAAAAGAATGCAACACAATGAAGCACCAGACCGATACAACTTAATTGAAATTAGACCAAGAACAAATTTGAGAAGGTAATGAACATATATATTTCACTCAAAAGGGAGACAAATGATACAATGGATCAAAAGATCCTTCACAAAATCCGTACATAGATCAATTCCTGTCCAAGATAGGCAGAGCTGGATTGAAAGTAAGCGGTCGGCAACTAAGGGCGCATTCAAAACTTTGGGTCCTTTGGCCAGTCTACGACATGTCTTCTCATGGGGGGAGCCATGTAGCCTCAGCTTCATTGGGCCCTCTGGATCCCAGTTAGAGTTTGGTTCGGACCATATTTGGGAGTCGGGATTCAGATGATTTTCGCCACTTCAATACTTCTTTGTGGATCTGCCTTACTACGGACATTCTTGTTCATTTCCTGTGACTGACTAGTTGCATAATCATTTGCAAGCGAGGACTGATGGCCCGTACTCGACCCAGATCCAGTCGAATGCAAAGAAATTGATGGGATTGGACCTACTTCCCTTCAAAAATAAACTGGTTAGTAATGCTTTGAAGGGGATTTTCGACTCGCGAGTCGAGAAAGTCACAAGGACTATGAAAAAAAAGGGCCATGGCACTAACAACACAAGGAAAGCGTATTGACCTGTTCCTGAGGTTCTCGAGGATTTGTTCTGCCAGGTCTTGGCTGTTAGCTACTTCCTCAGATTTTTTATCTTCCTCCTGACTCTTTGCATCTGACTTTCGTTTCTTGAAGTGGTAGATAAGTAAATCCATGTAGGATGTTATCGTTTCAACAAGTGCCTTGGTCCCTACAATGGATGTTGGCTTCATTCCGTACATCATAGCACCTTGGGAGAAGAGAGCATTCGTGTACCACTCGCACACAATCCGCTCTAGCTCGATCACGCACGAAATGAAGTACTTAATCACTCTGGGCCATATAGATTCTGTGTATTGGGCTTGTAGTGCCGTCATTGCTAACCCTATCAAACATAGGCACATCCTCCGTAAACCTTCCTCCTTTTCGAGGCTTCATATTCTCTTGGCTGGCCATGAATTTATCCATATAATGGAATTCACTATGCCACCACCTGTCGAAGTCCACAAGGAAACGTGAAACCAAAATCAGAATAATATTCGCAAAGCTCGACGACTTGGTTAGGCCGGCTCTGCACTTACGTTCTATCTCATATATGACATACAACTCTTTATGATTGAAATTAATATCTACAGTCCATTGTGAGACGATAGCTGTTTGTGATCATGGCATGCAGAAGACAAAGAAACTAAAATTATCAAGGTTAGCCATATCCAAGCAAGTCTTGTACCATTGCTTTAAGTCAGCTTTCTACTAAAATAGGGTTGGATCCTCTATCATATTCAGGGAAAATAATGAGACTGGCCCTGCGCTAGCTCCAGACCACCGAACCCCGTATGGCCCAAAGCTACCAAATATGGTGGAGACGTATCATCCGTGTTGAATGGCATGACTCCAAAACCAAGTTTATGCTTCAAATGGGTCATGGCGTACTCAGGAAGTGGTTATGTCTTGACGTTACGCTGAAGCTTTGTGATGACGTAAGGAGTGCATATTCGCGTTAATTCCTTCATATCATCATCATCGAGTTTGCACTTCTTCTGGAAGTATTTGAAATCCTAGTTCTCATTGCTGGCCATGTTGCAAAATTCCGTTATCCCCTCTTTCAGTGCATGCCTCTTCTTCTAAACCATGGCGTAGTCCTTGGCATCCATCATTTTTTAGCTTCTCGACTTCCTTAGCAGAGTGGTGCCATCCAGGATCTTGCTCTATAACTCTAAAGTCTCATTGACAGTCAAGCCCTGTATCCTTTTCATGAAAGTTTTTTTCAAACAATTTGGCATCTAGCTTTGTGGGCAGTTGCAGCTCTTCATTGCTATCTTTGAGCTTGCCCCGCTGCCAGGAAACCTATATCTCCCTCCATTTCTCCCAAACGGGCTCATTAGAGAGAATCAGGTCGTACTGATTGGCCAGGGATTCTCGTTGTTTTCTTGTGGTATTTTTTCTTCTCCTCGTCATCCTCATCATCATCTTCACGACCCTCGAGGAGGACGTATCTGCACAGATTCTAAAAAATTCTCCACTTGTCTGAAAGAGCTTTGTTTCCTTTTGTGCCCGGGGGGGGGGGGGGAGCTTACCAATGCGTTCCACTTTGCTGCCGAGCATGTATGATTTAATCAGGATATGGGCTACAAGGCAAAGAAACATTGTTATGTAAATAGGCACTCCGGAGCTTTCTTGACTCGCGAGTCGAGAAGGCGTCGAGTCGAGGGGGGCGTCTACATATAAGGCAGTTGGGTCATTCTCGAGTCGAGAATCCCTCAACCACCAGACAAAACGAGGCAAACATGAGTGTGTCGACTAGTGAGTCGAGAATGTCAGCAAGAAGGACATGAACAAAGGAATGGGTGCCTTCTTGACTCGGGGGTCGAGAAAGCCTCAAGGAGGGACGTTATGTTCGGCAGTCGGGACCTTCTCGACACTTAAGTCGAGAAGGCCTCTAGGAGGATCATGTACAAGGCACTTGGGACATTCTCAACTTGCGAGTCGAGAATGCCTCAGCTACCAGACATCGTCCACTTGGCAATCTGGAAGGGTCTTCTTGACCCACGAGTCGAGAAGGCTACCATAAGGGGCCTCAACAAGGCAATGAGGGCTTTCTCGACTCGCAAGGCCAGAATGCCCTTGATGAACTCAAGAATAGAGCAAATGTTATTTTATGTAGCTGGCACTGGCTGCAATTGTATTCTAGCAGTGACTAATGCTGGCTAGTTCAGTTTGGGGGCGTCTCCGCTGACAGCACTTGGCATTACCTTTTCTTGTAACTGCCCTTAATCCGCCGCGGAACCTCTTTTTTGGTTTGCAAGACCTGAACGGCCCTCACTGAGTTCTGTTAATTGGTATAACATCTGCTGGCATGGGATCCGACACGGGATGAAGCACCATCATATTTAAATGTGTTCCACTTTGCTGTGAGTAGTATCGAATTCTTGGTGATTAAAGAGGACTGCCTCCCCCGTGCATACCTTCAGTCGCCTTATATCCAACACCATCTTATGGTCAAGTCTGAAAGGATAATAATCAACCAGCCTTTCCATCTTCTAGGCCACTTTTTGCATCAGCTTGACCTGAGTATTGGGATCCATTAGTTGAGAGTCAGAATGTTCCGCATTCTCCTCCTTGCCCTCAATGTCTGATTGATTCTCTTCTTCCTTTTGCCTTACGTCCTTGACCAAGGAGTGCTGCAGGCTCTTAAGCACACTCATAATTATTATATTGTTATAATAATAACACATATACTTCAGGGTTGCCCTTAAGGGCATATTTATAGGCATAATTTAGAAGGTCAGGCGAATCATAAGCTTCCTATATGAGTTATGTTGGCGATTATTTTTTTCGACTTGAGCTGTGCTATAGAAACTCAGACGAATCTTGTCAATGTTATTATGGTAATTGAAAACAACCAAATAGATTTCAACTTACATACAACTTAAAGGGATATGATATCCCAAAAAGATCTATCATATCTAACTAAAATTGAGTAGTCATCGACAAATTTTTGAGTAGTCTGCTTTTGGCCACTAGAGCTAGCAAAAAAGTGCTTGATTTACAAGGGTGATAAGGGGCTAATCTATGATCCTAAACACTAAGATCCATTGAACTGGAGGCGAAGCTCTAGATATGAGCTTAAGAATGCATGGCTAATTTAAGTAATGGGGAAGGATGAAATGTCAAAATTTGGCGAAAGAGTAATATTTTTTTTCAACAGGAACCTATTTAGCTTTAGTATTTCATTTTCAAAAATATTCAAAATATAGCCATTTGGCTATAAATAGCCCCTTAAGGGCAACCCTGATATACTTGTTATAATAATAATACATACTTATATTTATTCATAATACACACTCAGTCTAGCACATAATTACTCTAGCACATTTTGGTTCTCTTGCTAACTAATTTTCTTTCTATCTTTCAGGGAACTTTTCCAATCCAACATGCTATTTCCAAAGCAAGTGTACCAGGGGCAAGTGAGGCAGGGGCAAGTGCGCAAGGGGCAAGTGTGCAAGAGGGAACTGTTCCAAGAACAAGTGTGCTAGATAATGCCCGAGGCTTGAATGGAGGAAGATGGAGTCTTTGCTGGTGCACCCCTGCACTAAGACAATTTTTGCAGAGGGCATAGTGACTGCAGCGGATCCATCAGATAGTGCCAATGATCAGAGGCTTGGTGATGACCATCTGGGAGTTGGTATTGGGAAACTACTTATCCAGGTTCGATACCATTATGTCCCAAGGTGCCTCTGGTGATTTCATTGTATGTTCGGACCTGCTCGAGTCTCAATCTCAACGAAGATGGCCAATCATACACATTATGGATAAGGATGGAAAAGTACTCGAAGCTCCATCCATACAGGAGAATATGAGACCCAACCCAGACCAGGTGACAGACTCGGTCCATGATGATGCTCTATTGACGAGGAAGAGGAGAAACCACGATTCCACTATTTTGCCATTATTCTTTGATTTTGAACTCTACCAAAAGTGCTAACCCCATTTTCCACAGAA
>JAANSK020178550.1:0-14806 GCA_011763485.2 Isoetes engelmannii
TCATCGGCAAACTGATTAATGATCTGTTGACTGCCATCCTGCATCTGGAGCCCATCCACCACGCCTTCCTCTACAGCCACCAAAAGCAACTGAGACAGGGCCTCTGCCACAATCGTGAACGAGAACGGAGCCAGAGGGCACCCCTGGCGCACTCCTCTACCCAGGGAAAAGAAATCCGAGGGCTTGCCCTCGCACACCACGGTCGCACGGGCTGACCTGTGCAGTTTCATAACAATCTCTGTAAACCAAGGGCCGCACCCTAATGCCAGCATCATGGCGGACAAGAACTCCCAGCGGACACTGTCAATGCTTTGGCAAAATCCAACTTCAAGTAAGCAATGCGTTGCCCAGTTTTCCTAGCCCAATACAACCCCTCGTAGACGGCCGCCACATTCGTCAAAATGTTCCGCCCAGGAACAAAACCAGACTGCACTCTACTAATAGCTGAGGACAACACCGGCTTCAGCTTCTCCGCCAAGGCTTTAGCAATGATTTTGTAGACAGAGGACAACAAAGAAATAGGCCGCCAATCGTTAATAGTAGAGGGCTGCTTCACCTTTGGAATAAGGGAGATGCATGCCGTAATCAAGATCCGATCAAGTTGCGAGGACTGAAGTAGCTCAAGATACACCTGGTACACTGCCTCACCGGCCCACTCCCAATAAGCCTGGAAGAACTCAACAGGAATACCATCCAGCCTGGGCATTTGTCCTTAGCCATACACATACATGCGTCAGCAAGATCCTCCCTCGAGAGCTGCTGCTCCAGGCTCTCATGCTGATGAGGTGAGATAGAGGGCTTCACAGCCGCCAAAACAAGGTCCTGCATCTCCTGCTCATAAGGCAGCGGAAGAAGTATGCAAAGCTTTCTTCAACCCAAAGTTATGTCCAGGCACCAGAGGCAGAAAAAAGCAAGCTTGTTTTCTTTGAAGGAAAGAAACACGGTTTTGATCTTGAGGACCTATTACGTGCTTCTGCTGAAATGCTAGGAAAAGGGAATCTGGGCTCTGTCTACAAGGCAATGCTTGAGGTTTCCACAGTGGTTGTTGTTCAAAGATTAAAGGAGAATACAACAACTGGAAAACGCGACTTGGACTTTGAGCAGCACATGGAGTAAGAGAAGAGGAAGCACTTAGGATAAATACAATTTGGTAGCTGATTAAGTGATCAATCATTGTTGGATTTCTGATATGTCTTATGCAGGAAGGGGAATGCAGAAAACTTGTGGAGGAAGAAGAGGAGGAAGGTAATAAGTATGTGGAAGGTGGAACTGCAGAAATTATATGGGAGGAAAATGAGATAATAGTTAAGAAGAAAACAAAGTTAAGGTCAAGAAGAACCAAGTTGTGAACATAACAAGGTTATTTCTTTTATCCGTTCATGGCTCTAAGTGCATATATATCCTATTTGTGATTGAAGCCCTTAGAATGAATTGTGTGTGTCCCATTCTAGAATACTGAGAGGCCAACTTCAAATCCTCTGATAATTCAAAGTGTCGTTTTCACCACACCTACTAAACCCAGTTTCTTCTTTTTACGAAGCGTTGGAACAAATTCCAAATCTTGGAACTGAACAGGTTGGTTTTCGGATCAACAAGGCTTTTGTGATTTCTTTGTTACTAATTGTTTGTGCATATGCTCTACTCGTATGTGGTAATAGTTATGCATAGTTTGTTTGTATTCGGTCACTGTTGTGATTATGCTGGTACACCCTTGGAGGATAAAATACATTGTCCCTTCCATATCAAGATAGGTGCATGTCGTTTTGATATGCGTTGTGTTATCATGATAAAGGAGCAGATCGTTATATCAGACTTGTGCAATGCCATTTGAAGGTTTGGCTTTCTCTGTACTTAGGTGGTTGCATCGATGACAAAGAGAAACCTAATAATAGTTTGTATTTCAGTGATCTAGTTGCTAGATGCATTGGTAATGTTAATTTTAGAGGACAACAGTTGCAGTTTGAACTATAGTTTGCGAGAAGAAATAAGTCTTATGTTGCAGGATTAGGAATGGTGGGGGTAGCTACATTGCATGAATATTAAGATTAACATATTTCAATACATGTGCTTGCATGAGCCATTCATCAATGTCAAATGCATGTCATATCCCATTCTTTTGCCATGTTAGGAGTAGTAGTGCATTATATGATTCTGCTAATTTTCAATACATAAAGAAAACTTTTGCATGTACACATGCATAGAATGGGTGCCATTGTGCTGCTTATCATGTAGGCCATTGCAAACTTGTTTACAGAACGATACCTTGGCTGGTTTGGTTTCATCAATTGGAGAGCAAACACGAGGCAGTGTTAACATATGTAGATGCAGTCAAATGCTACACGAAGACACAATCTAAAGTAAGAAGCAGACTTCTGTGATTATTTCATTTTGTGTATGGTCAATTCATCACAGACTAGTTGGTCTGAAGTTATTGCACATGTTACATAAGCAAAGTAAACAATGCTTTATTTTGTAATAGATGTCTTCTTTTCCTTTTGTACGTAGGCATACCTAAAGCTATGTAATTATCATATTTATTAGCTTTCTAAGCAAAATTGGTTATTTATAGAGGCTGTAAAGGTCTTGAATATGGGTACAAATCTGTCTATGGAAATTGGAAGACTAGCAACGGCATCAAAAAAAAATTGAAGGTTGACAATGTTTCACGAATTTTCTAGTTGCTATCCATATTTCAATAGTGAATATCTTAACATATCTATAAGAGTTATAAAGTGCTGAAAGAAGCGTCATATGCAGTTTCATTATCTGTTTTTAAATTTATGATGTATACATAATTTTCATATTCAGGATATGGCAGAGATCTATGAAAAGAAAGAGCAAAAACTCAATTGATTGTTACATCAAGGCCGCATATCTCTACCAAGATGAAGAAGTCACCTCAACAGGGAACACATGTAGGTTGAAAGTTTCCACGCTTTCTGCGCAGGTTGAAGAGTAAGTACAATGTCCTTTGTTCTCTTGTCTACCTTTACTGATAACAATTTTTGGCATGCTACTTACAATAATATTTATTATTGATATGCATTTCTAACAGCTACGGAAGGGCAATTGATATATATGAAGCAGTGGCCCGAAAATCAATGAATAATAATCTGTTGAAGTACACCGTTAAAGGCTACCTTTTAAATGCTGGAGTTTGTCATTTATGTGGCCATGACATTGTGGCCAGTCAAAGTGCAATAGATAAGATAAGATAAACATTTTTAACGTCACGCCACTGGGCAGCGTCCAATCGGACATGCTGGCCCTTGATAAACGTTTTGCTATCTTTCGTATTAGTTTGCATATATATTTATGCCAACACTTGGACCCTACCTTTTCACTACTTTTTCATCCATGCGCCAATGTAGATGTAGATTTGCATTTATATTTATGCCAGGACTTGGACCCTTGGACCCTATTTTTTCATCTACGTGCAAATGTAGATGTAGATTTGCGATGGTATGATGTAGATTTTCTTGGTCATGTCTTATATCAAAGAGCTTGTTTATCATTGATTTACGTCTAGAATTTGGCTAATGCTACTGATGAGGGTGATGTCGCAAAGTTTACTGATGTTTGTCAAAGAGTTTGTAGTACGATTTGATTGGTGTGTGTGGTAAAAGGGTCGGTGTCATGCTCTGGGATCACCACCTTTTTTTTTAAGTTAAAAAGGGGATGAATATTCTGTCCAGAAGTCAACTCTTATGGGGCTGGGGATACCAGAGGTGTTTGAACTAAATTTGTTTGTGAAAGGTTTAAAATTGTTTGGCTGCAAAGCTATCAAGAGTCACAATGGCAAAACTAACAATTTACTCATGCATAGAGGACATGTATTGGGAAAAATAAAAAAGATGTAGGCTACATTTCAGTCACTTCTTTTAAAAGCAAGTTTCACTTCACAGATTAGCCAATTTACAGTGGAGAGTTAACATTTTTTCAGTGGAGAGTTAACATCTCTTCATCCGGGACCATTATGTTGCAATTGGACCCTCAGGCAAGTAAAATGTAGACTTCCCTACAGCCAAGCAATCACTAAGTTTCTGCAGCATCACCCTAAAACCTGCCCTCATTTTGTCCACATCTTCTTTGGCAAACCAGTCGCTGTTGATCAGCATCTGATGACAATCAAATAAAAGAAATTAGGGACTTAAGGAAATCAGGGATTGAGAACTTCTGATGCTCACCTGGTGCTCCCTGCTATAGATGGCTCGGATGAATTTATGAACATATGCAATGACATATATGCCAAGTCTTGTGTGTTATGCTGCTGTGGAGCCTCCATCAAAAAACATGGTGCATTATGCATTGATGCTGCTACAAACTTCCATCTAGCAAGCACATCACTTAAAAATTTGCAGGAGGGACAATTAGCAAAAAAACAAATGGCAAAGCAAAGCTAGGAATTATAATAATTACAATGTAATGAACCCTCGGATTTCCGCATGGTGGGAACCAAGGGAATCGAAGTGGAATATGCATGGGCAAGGCTTTGCGAGCTTTTGGCATGCTAGGGGATCAACCACTAGAATGAACAGGCTCCAATGGCCACTACAAAACCGAGTCTCCAATCAAATTAACTAAAACTAGAACTAGCTAGTCAATCTAATGAAGTAAATTTGAAACTCAATAACTCCAAATTTACCAGGCATTGACAGGAATGCAGAAGAAGTGTGCATACTGGATTTTCCAATGGGCTTTGCCAAACAGGGAAGCTAGAATAAGCTTATCAAACTGCTCATACATCCCACACAGATCTGGCTTCGATCCACTTAAGAACAAACCTAGTGCACTTGGGTGAAGGAAGATGCGGTGGCCGCGTTTTTGCACTGGAATTAAGTGTGCAAGGGCCCTGAGAAAGTTAAATTCAGCAACCATGCAAATAAAACAAACATAAATAGATAGATTGGAAACTCACATAGATAAGCTCGTATGCAATCTGCATCGATCTCGAAATCTGCTTGCTCTGCAGTTGAGCAATTTTCAGGGAGAATTTAAGGGCCTCCTTCTCTGAGATGACGAATTCTACACCAAGTGATTTGCTGCCGACCTTTGTTATAGGGCTGGATAACACAACTGGGTAGATTAGATTGAAAATCAAATGCTAACGCTCCTTCTGCAAGCCATTCTGATATGATGCTACAGCATCAAAGAAATGTGGGTCCAAAAAATAACATGCTAGGGGAGGGAGGCCGAACATCTTCCATGGACTCATCCTCATCCGAATCCTCATGCCCAATGTGATTCGGGGCATGAAGTCCCGAGCCCTCTTACAAACTGAATTTTTTGGCTTGGCATGGGCCATTGGGCCAATGGGGGACATGTTGCTTCTATTTTTAGATTGGGGGGAACTGAACATACCTTTCAATGCAGCCCTTACCTCTTCACTGACATCATCCTCGTCCAATTGCCTTTGTTCCTCACTCAGATCACCCCAAATATCATGGTCGGTCAATGTGTTGCCATGCATGTTCTGGATTCTTGCCTTGATCTCTGCAATTTGAGTGGCCTGGCTCTCTATCTCTTGATTCTTCTTCCTTTGGACCTGCAGGTTTACAAAATCAGCCTTTTCACCTCGGTCAAGGAGGCCAAGAGCAATCTGATCTTCTACAACAATTTCAGCATTAGCCCTGGCCCTGGCTAGTTTCCTGGTCAGATTGTGTGAGAACTTGTAATCAGGATGAGGGATCTCTCAATGGAGGTCTTCCCATGATTTCTAACCCTTTTCTTGGACCCCATATTGGTATACGTCTCCTGGGGGCATCTGGAACCCTGAAAGAATAATAGAGCTCATGGACTCTAAACCTGTGATTTTCCAATTCGATTTTCCTGCTGTATTTCTTGGTGCAGTCACCTACTGCACAGCCACTTCCGGGCAAGCCGGTCATATCTATAGTCCTTCAATTCCGGCACTTCCTCAAGAATGGAATCGAAATTGCAGACCTCAAGCTCTGCCTCTGCATCAACCTTGGCATCCTCGACTGTTTTCAAACCATCATCCCCCTCCAACCTGCCATTTTCTGATAATGCACATTTTTTTTCGGGTGTCTGAACCCGGGCACCTCCCTTATTTCTGGCTTCACTTCTAAGTTTTTTCTTCGAAGGGGACACAACTTCTGTCTCCGAATCAAGCTCTGCAATGCCCTTGAAGAAATCTGGCAAGGGAAAAGCCGAGTTTCCCTCAATGTCCCCATCCCAATTCTCGTTTATGGAGGTGTTGAGGCTGATTTCAAGGTTTATCGACGACTCCACCATCTGCAAAACAAGGAAAAGGGGTTAAATAATTAAAAAAAGAAAAAAGAAAAAGAAAAAAAAAACAGTTAGAACACTGTTTCTGATGGCGCTTGGGATGATCCTAACCTTAAAAAAATGCTGGGCAGCTGCAGTAGCGACAGGGCCGATAGATTCGGTAGGAGGAGTGGCCCTTTCCATTCAGAGACGGTCGGAAGGGGCAAAGGACTTTGGCGCGCAGATGTCGGACTTAGCCATCGCCATAATGCATTCGCAGCCTCTGGAATCCCCAGATCCTATGTGGCAGGCACCCATTTGCCAAACTCAGGTGTTACCGCCCTCCGGTATCACCACTAAGGACGTGGCATGTTCCGGTTGGACATAGTACGACAAAAGCAAATCTTTAAACGCCGTCCGAAATTAATTTGAATGGATGGCTTGGATGCTACCCCGTGGACGGCTCGAGCAGTTCAAAGGAAGGAGGATCCCGGACGTTGGCTATGTTAAATCAATGATGAGGGAGAAACCGGAGTACGGCCTGGCAGGGGGGATCTCGGAGGGCGATAACCTAGCCGTACCCTGGACCATGGTGAGACCATCCTCCGGGATCACCATTCACTTTTTTTTGGTGATACCGGAGGGCGGAATTACAACGGACGGTCAGGATTTCATGAAATCTCGGACGGCCGCGATTGGTGCAGGCGTACTGACATGCGGATGCCGGGCGTTTGGGGATCCCGGAGGGCAAAATCTCCGGAAGGTTGATAACTTCCCCGTTATCAGCCGGGGCATGGTGATCCCTTTCTCCGGAATCACCACGGTGCAGATTCCGAAGGAGGGGATCGCACATCACTTTTTATGGTGATACCGGAGGACGGAAGGCCAACGAACGGCCACGATAAGGCGAAATTGCGGACGGTCGCGATTGTTGTAGGCATGTGTCAGTACGGTATAACGGGGGCCACCGAACGGAATCCGTCGAGAACTGGTGGTGATACCGAAGGACGGAATTTCCACCTCCGGATCACCGGAACCAGGGTAAGACTATCCTCACCCTTCAGAATACTAGGTCAAATTTGGAGACCTTAGTCAATGGGGCAAGTCCGGCGAATACAGGGGCCGTGTGTCAACAAATATGATATTGATACCGGGCACCCATCACCGTTATGAAGGCCCTCAAAGTTCATACTGCAAGAGCCATGTTTGCGATTTGGAAGGACTATCAACACTTCTCCCAAGATGTGAGACGGAATTGGAAGGTAGGCCAGTTGAAACAGCTTCTCCAAGTTTTGGAGGTTGTATCAGAGGAGCCCAAGAAGGCCCATTTAGAAGCTTATGTTATTCTATTGCAAGATTGCACTAACAAGCAAGATTTAACTGACGGCAAGCAATTGCATGCGTATGTTGTCACCAGCTCATTAAAACCAACTGTTTTTACATGGAATACAATAGTTGATATGTATGTCAAATGTGGAAGTATGCAAGACGCCTACAAACTTTTTGAGAGGATGCCTGTCCGAAATGTATTTACATGGACTATCTTGATTGCAGGTTATGCACAGAATGAAGAGGGAGAGGAAGCTTTTGAGCTTTTTGGGCACATGCAACTAGAAAACATGGTACCAGATAAAGTCACTTTTGTTAGTGTTCTAAGTGGTTGTTCTTGTATTCCATGTCTTAGAAAGGGAAAATTGGTTCATGCACACATTCTTGAAGTTAATTGTCAATCCAACATTGTGGTTTGCAATACTCTAATTGACATGTATTTCAAAACAGGGTGTATTGCCAATGCCTGCCAGATATTTGTCAGTTTACTTGAATTAGATGTGATTTCATGGAATGTGATGATCACAGGATATGCTTTCCATGGATATAACAGAGAGGCCTTGAGTTTATTTCAAGCAATGCAGCTTATCGGTATAAAACCAGACAGAGTCACATTCTCTAGTAGTTTGAGTTCATGCATAAGCATTTCAGCGCTGCATCCTGGGAAATTTATTCATGCCCACACGTTGCAACTTAGAACCGAGACAGATGGTATTGTAAACAATGCAATTGTTGAGTTGTATGCTAGGAGTGGCAGCTTAGAAGAAGCCAAGAAAGTGTTTAATACATTGCCTACCCAACAAGATCGCGCATTGTGGAATATAATCATGAACGCATGTATTCAGTATGGAGATGGGAGGGAAGCTATTAAAGTCTTTAACCAAATGCAACACATGCGCATACATCAAAATGATGTCACTTTTGCCAGTGTTCTTGGTGCTTGTGCTATCTTTGTAGCTTTAGACCAAGGGAGACGGGTGCACTCTGAAATCCTAAATTGCGCTTGTGCATCAAGCACTGCCATTGGAAATGCACTTATTGACATGTATGCAAAATGTGGAAGCATAAGTGATGCACAGTGTGTGTTTGAGAGATTGATAACACCAGATGTAGTTTCCTGGACCGCAATTATTACAGGGTATGCACAACACGGGAACTGCATGAGGGCACTTGTGCTCTTTGAAAAAATGCAGCAGGAAGGTGTAAAACCCAATGAACTCACCCTCACATCCATCCTCTCAGCTTTCAGTCATGCCTGCATGACTGACGAATGTTTGCATTATTTTGGTTCATCGAGCCAAAATTACAATGTAACATTAACTATGCAACATCAAGTATGCATGGTTGACCTTCTTTGTCATGCAGGTCATTTTAATGAAACTAATGATGTCATGAACACACTCCCTCTTGATGCAAATATCAGTCTATGGAAATCTGTTTTTAATGCCTGTAGAATTCATGGGAATGTGGAAATGGTGAGTCACAATATAGAGAAAATTGTGAAGTATGACGATGCATTTTTTATCTTGCTATCCAATGTTTATGCGTACCGAGGAATGCCTTAGGAATCTTCTCTGAGTGCCTGATGTTATCTGTCAATGAACTTGGCATAATGCATAATTGATAAACAATAAAATTGATGGAAAGCTGAGAATAGGCAGTCATGTCTCATCCAATGTCTTGAAGTTGTGTCTTAGTTTTGCAGTGGCTGCATATCTCTTTTGTCCAGATATAATAGCAGAAGGTAAATGCAATCAAGTAACAATGCCAATTTGCGTTATAGAATGATTCTAAGGAGAGACAATTGCAGGGACAGGGGCTCATACATAAGTTATGCAGCGAAGGACCAATTTCTTCGGCTCCCTTGAGTACAATGCGCTCAGGGAGGACCTGTATTTGCTGCCATGAGGACTCTAGGAAATGGGAAATATGTTCATGCCTATATCAATAAAGGCTTGATGAAATCTGACATTTTTCTTTGGAACAATGTGATTGACACATATAAAAAATATGACAGGATAAAGGAAGCCTGTGAAATATTTGATAGGATGGAACTAAGGAATGTATGCACATGGACTTTGATGATTGCAGGATACACAAAGCATGGCAATTGCAAGGATGCGCAGAAATTGTTTTGGGGAATGCAATCACATGGTATCATGCCAGACAAGATCACCTTCCTTACTGTACTTGGTGCATGTATTCGAATATCTGCCATAGAAGAGGGAAAGCGAATCCATGCTTACATCTTGTTAACTGAATACCAAATGGACCTTTATGTGAGCAGTAATCTGCTTGACATGTATGCTAAGTGTGGTCATATAGAAGATGCACACAATCTATTTGACAGTTTGCCGCAAAGAGATATTGTATCCTGGAATACAATGGTTGGAGCATATGCTCAACGAGGGCATACAAGTTTGGCTCTTGATTTTCTTAGAAGAATGCAGGAGGAAGGCAGGAGCCCAAATGCTGTAAGTCTAAGTAGCATTTTACATTCATGTGCTGTTTCATTATCATTGGAACATGGGAAATGGATGCATTGTAGCCTTGCCAGGAATAGACAAGTATTGGACATGTTTCTGGGAAATACTCTTGTTGATATGTATGTGAAATGTCTCAGCATACATGAGGCTCGGCGAATTTTTGATCAAATGACGGGACGAGATATTATTACATGGAATGAGATAATTGCAGGCCATGTTCAATTTGGTAATATTGATGAAGCTTTCAAGTTGCTTATGCAAATGCAAGAAGAGGGTATTAAACCAAACCAAGTTACATTTATGAGTTTTGCAACAGCATGCACTGGGGCAGAAACATTTCAAGTAGGAAAATGGCTACACACCAATATCATCAAAGCAGGGTCAATTTCAAATACCTGTTTGGAAAATAGTTTTGTCCGGATGTATGCAAAATGTGGATGCCTCGCAGAAGCCTGCCAAGTGTTTGATACCATGTTTTCACAGGATACAGTGTCATGGAATGCATTAATTATGGGGCATGCACAGTATAACGATGGAATTCAGTATCGAAGTCTATTCAGACAGATGAAACTAGTATTAAAACCAGATAAATTCACTTTTCTGGGTGTACTTACCGCCTGCACACTTGGTAAGGCATTTGAACTGGGAAGATTGTTCCATGCTGAAGTTCTAAAGTATGGGCTTGAGTTCGATGTTTCCGTTGGTACAAGCCTTATTGACATGTATTCTAAGTGTGGAAGAATAACCTATGCTAGACATGTTTTTGACAGGATGCCTGAAAAGGACGTTGTCTCATGGAATTCGATTATTGCAGGTTATTGCCAGGATGGAAAAAGCAAAGAAGCACTTGTACTTTTTCAAAGAATGCAGGTGATAGATCTGAAAGCTGATAAAGTCACAATTACCACTATTTTAAGTGAATGTGCTGCAGTGTCGGCAATTGAACATGGGAAACTTATTCATGCCCGCTTTTTGAAAATGGAGGAGGGGGATTCAGATGCCTATGTAACCTGCACCCTTATAGATATGTATGCTAAATGTGGTAACATAAGGGATGCATATGAGATTTTCATAACCTCCACAACCCGAAATCTTGTAGTACACAGTGCAATGCTTGCAGGATATGCATGGCATCGAGATGGAAGGAATGCTCTTGATGTTTTTAGAAACATGCAAAAAGAAGGCACAGAACCAAATCAATTCACCTTTGTCAGCATTCTAGCTGCATGCACTATGCTGGAAGCTCATGAACATGGTAAATTTGTTCATGCATACATTTTGAGGCACCTTTGGGAATCAACCATTTCTATAGCCAACACACTCATATGTATGTATGCAATTAATGGGAAAATGAACGATGCATACAGAGTTTTTGATAGAATGACCTCACGAAATACCATTTCATGGAATGCAATAATTGGAGGGTGCATTCAACATGCAGATGACAGCAATTCTTTGAAACTTTTTGTACAAATGCAAGTAGAACAAGTGATACCTGATAAGGTTACGTATGTTAATGTGCTTATGGCATGTGCACGTATATCTGCATTTGGCCAAGGTAAACGAGCCCATGCCACAATTTTGAAGATTGGAAGTGACATGGATCTAGCTTTGGGGAATACACTTATAGATATGTATTCCAACTGTGTTGATATGGAAGAGGCCTGCCATGTTTTCGATTGGTTAAATACGCGGAACGTCATTTCTTGGAGTGCAATGATTGCAGGATTTGCCTGGCATGGAAATGGTGATGCAGCCCTTGAGCTCTTCCACCAAATGAGACTTGAAAATGTAAAACCAGATAGCCTTACTTTTACATCTCTTCTAACTGCATGCAGTCATGGTTCTTTTTTGGATGATGGCTGTCACAATTTCTGTGTAATGAGTTTGGAATATTTACTGGCTCCAAGAATGCAGCATTGTGCTTGCATGGTGGACCTTTTCAGCCGTGCAGGCTACCTGGATGTGGCAGAAGACTTCATAAAAACAGTTCCTCTTGAATCAAACTTTCATGTATGGAAGGCTCTTCTTGGAGGCTGCAGAATCTATGGTGATTATTTACGGGCTGACATGGTGCGGATATGTCTTGATGGTGGATGTTTATAGTGGATTCTACGACCCATGTGAAAAAATGTGTACCCCGTTCGCATGCATGCAATAACACAAGAATGGTACCTTTAAAGATGCCAATTTGTTGTTATTATTATACTTAATTTTATCTTTCTTCAAGATAGAAATCATCCACCTTGCATTTACTTAGGAGAAACATATCTTCCTTATAACTCTCATTCCTGGCTTGATGTAGGGAATATACCATAGGATATTCCCTATCCATCATCTTGGGCCGCCTGCCAAAAAAAAAGATGGGGTCAAACTCCATTTTCCACATCGTACTATGATTTGGGTCAATGGTTCCCAAGTCAATCATTTTGTCAGATTGACTTGCCAATTGAACAGATTACGTTGAATTACAAGAAGGAAAGATGCAACATGTATGGACATTGAATTAAATGAGGTCTGATCACAATCGATATGCAAGTCACCTACAATACAAGCACATCAAATGTGCTACATTGCTCAAGCAGTCCTGCCATAAGTCAGGCAGCTCCATTAACCTCTGTACAACAACAAATATAGAAGATATGTGCCGCATTACAATAGCAGCATATAACATGTGATCTCTTAATAGCATGTGCTGCTCAAACAGACCTGCCATTAGGCAGACCAACATATTAGCTTCTCCAGATGAATAAAATCATAACATGTAATCTAAACTACCTGAACTACTTGCACATTCAATAGGGCTGCACCTCAAACAGTAAGGAAACATATTTCATTCAATTACAAGAAGCATAGATATAAGATGTGAACATGAACATTGATTCATAAGAGTTGTGATCATAATCGATCTGCACATAAACTACAATAGAAGCACATCATATGTGATGTGCTGCTCAAACAGCCCTACCATAATGCAGCTCGATCCATTAACTTCTGCACATCAACAAAAGCACAACATATGCGCTGTGTTAGAATAGAAGCACATCATATACGCTACGGACAGACCCAACACATGTGCTGCTCAAACAACCCTGCCATAATACAGACCAATCCATTAACTTCTGCACGTCAACAAAAGCTGAACTACCTGCACATTGAACATGGTTGCACAATAAACAGGCCTGCTACCCACAAACAACAGAACAACAAGCCTGCGCAATCAAAGAGGCCTACACATTAAAGAGGCCTGTTGCCCACAAAGACACACGAAGCACATAAGATGATTTGTGGTGTGTAACCATGATGACAATAAGATGGCAGAGATGATGATAATCGATATGCACATGAACTACACCAAAAGCACAACATATGTGCTGCTCAGACAGTCCTGCCATAAGACCGGGACGATCCATTAAATAAGAAGAGGACACCACAACCAGGTTTCCATTCCCAACCTTATTTCATTAAACAAAAAATGATGCAATAGGCTACAACAAAAGTGAAGCTCATGAACAAGAGCATCGCAACATCCAGGTCAGCAACACCAAAACAAGAAAAGCAACTGCAATTCCCTCCATGAAACCTGGATTTGAACCCCACTAGGTTGTCTCTCTTTAAGAAGAGAAACAGCATCTTACGAATCTCTCACAAAAAGCACCTGCATTTGAACCCCCCTAAATCTGCAAAAGCCTACTTTTCAAATGATTTCAAACACCGCAGAATCCACAATTAATCTTCGAAGTGTGCACAAAGTGAACTAGCCAATACTAGATACTTGGACTCGCACAAAATGTGCATAAATGTGTTTGTAGTGTTCATATTAACCCTTGATTGTAAGACTCGTTTTTCTCCTCTTCCCGTTGTTATGTGTATGCACATTCTTTCTTTTTATGCAGTATCAAAATCATTGGAGTTGGAGACATATAACTTAGGGTGAGGATAATATTACCCTGGTTTCGGTGATCCCGGAGGTGTTAATTCCGGCCTCCGGAATCACCGCCATTTTTCGACGGAGTCCGTTCGAGGAGCCCCGTTTTACCATACTAACACACGTCAGTACCTCTGCATCAATCCTGGCCGTCCGTGATTTCGGCTCATCCTGGCCGTCCGCCTGCCTCCCGTCCTCCGGTATCACCATAAAAAGTGACGGGAGATCCCCTCCTCCGGGATCGCCACCCTGGTGATTCCAGAGAAAGGGATCACCATGCCTTGGCTGATAACGGGGAAGTTATCAGCCTTCCGGAGACTCCGCCCTCCGGGATCACCAGAGCCGGCCATCCGCATGTCAGTACCCTTGCACCAATAACGTGCCGCCTGATAACACCCCCCCCCCCTTTTTTTTCTTTTCCCCCCTTTTTTACTTTCTCTCTGTTCTGATTTTGGCTGTGGAATTTTGACGCAGGAGCTTGCCGGAACAGAGAACTTTTGAGCAAAACTACTCGTCCAATCCTCTCCTGAGTACTCCAACTCTTTGTTTGAGTCGCATCGTGGCCAAATCATAGCTGAGTATTGTGACGTTCCAGGTATTTATACGTGTATAAATACGTATACGGCCTAGGGGTACTAACATTAAGGGTTAGACGTTGTTAATTAAGTGGACTTAATTAGTCATTAATTAGCTATGGAATGGGATTTCCACGTGGCACCATCTCATTGGCCAGTGTAACCCCAATTCCATTAAAAGGCCCAAACTTCCAAATTCCTTCTTTTTGGAAGCGTGATCAGACCAGCGTCCAGGAGCTCGACCAGACCAGCGCCCAGCA
>JAANSK020178661.1:0-14805 GCA_011763485.2 Isoetes engelmannii
AATGCTAAGTGGCGTCCTGCATGCCCGCCAAGTGATGCATATTCACCTATGCTAGGTGGCGGCCATACACTATTGGAAAGGTTGGTTCACACCATTAGTTTGGGCACTCGTTTTTGTGGAACAAAAAAGTGCACCTTAGATAAGGAAAGAATCTTCATTAAGCACAGACTCAGTGAGATCTCTTGGGTCATACCTTCAGGAGGTCATGGATGTGCGGGCTCATCTGTGCCCATTTGCGCAATTATTGAATTTTGATGTAAGATTGTACAGTATACCAGCAGACTTATTAATGCCAAGGTTTTTCCCTTGAAAACCCTTCGGCGCGAGGGTTTTTTAATCCTAGCCTTAATACGATTGTTGTTCTATCTTTGCTTGGGTCCCATAGGCCAATTGGTCTCCGTGGACAATAAAATACATCCTATTCTATTATATTAATCTAAGGCTTCCACAAGCAATCGTGGGCGAAGCTCATTACCAGACCTCGAATTTAGATTTTGCATTAACCAACAAAGATGCTGCTCTTTTTTCTACTTACGGGATTTTGTAGAAAAAACCATCTAGTTTGCCGGATTTTACATTTTTTTTACAAAATTGACCGAAAATTTGCCGTCATCTACTATCAAATCAGATTTTTCCAGCTTTAATCGAAAATTCTGGGGAGGACCCCCCTAATTTCGACCCTTGCCCGTTACTCCACGAAGTAGTAACTGTTACTACACGAAGTAGTAACCGAGCATCAAATCACGCTACATCGTGACTATCCTCCATCCAACGATCTAGATTTCCTCTCGAGGCCTATTACAAATAGATCTACCAGACAACTTTCAAATGGACGGACTAAGCTAAAAAATTTCAATTTTCATTTTCTAGAATTTTCATTTTTTTTTTACTTACTGCAGACCTTGACCAAACCTAGAGATTAAGACGTGGCTTAAAATGAGGGAACATGCAAGCCCTTACGTGGCGTAATGACCTACATAACTACCTAGCGGCTAAGCAACAACATAAAATATTCATGTTGATACTTCTATACAAAAGATTTTTTTTAGAAACTATATATTATTTACAAAAAAATATATAAAAACTATTTATTATCTGAAGATAGATAGTTCATGTTCCTTAATCAAAGGAGGAAAAAGATCCCATCCGATGACGTCATTGCCGTGACTTGGCCACCCTTTTGATGCCTTTTGTTTTATTCAACACGTGGCGACCGACTAATCTGCACCGTAGAATCTAACTAGAGGAATAAACTCTCCTTATTTTCCCATTGTTTCACCGGACCTGGCTATGGCGCTTAGGCTGCTCTCTGCTTTCCTTTTTGCTCTGTTTTTCTCCGCGGCCATCGCCCATGAAGCCCAATTAGCTTCTGAGGCGGAGGGCTTTATCCGGCAAGTTACAGACGGCATAAATCATGCCGCCCATGAGCTTATTAGGAAAGTGGAGGCATCCACGGCACTGCTCAACCCTGAACACTACTTCGGGCTTTTTGTTGATGCCTATGGCCGGAGTTATGATACTGACCATGAATATAAGCAGCGCCTCGCCATTTTCAGGTCCAATTTGTTAAGGGCTGTAGAAAATCAGGCCTTGGATCCTGGAGCTAAGCACGGGATTACCAAGTTCTCTGACCTTACCCAAGAGGAATTTGAGACTCGCTATTTGGGTCTAAAAGCCCCTAAGGTTGCGTCTAACACTCCTTCGGAGAATTTGGCTCCGGAGTTGCCGGTCAATGATCTGCCTGATGATTTTGACTGGAGGGAACATGGCGCTGTTACTGACGTCAAGGATCAGGTATTTCATTTGTATTAAATTTTGCTCTCTTTTTTTCAGACAGAGAAGGTGTATAGATTTTAAAACTTTGGTTCGATGGTTGCATTAGGGTTCTTGTGGTTCATGCTGGGCTTTCAGCACAACTGGAGCTGTTGAAGGTGCTCATTTTCTATCCACTGGCAAACTCGTGAGCCTCAGTGAGCAACAGCTAGTCGACTGTGATCACCTAGTGAGACATTTTGTGCTCTGAATTACACTTTGCTTTGGTTATAAAAGCTGTTTGTTGATTTGAATTAACAAAGAAGCTCCTTGCTCTAATCTGCTGCAAGTAACAGTACCAAAGTTCTATTTATCGGCTCTTGCATAAGAAAATCAAAATATAATTTTTTTCTTTGTCAATTAGAGCTATCATATTAACTTAATGTTCCTTACAGTGTGATCCTTCCGAACCCGATGCCTGTGATGCTGGATGTAATGGTGGCCTAATGACCACTGCATATAATTATGTAATACAAGCTGGTGGCCTAGAACTGGAGAAGGATTACCCATATAAAGGGGTAGATGGCCAATGTAAATTTGAGAACAACCACATCGCTGCGACGGTGTCAAACTTTTCTACCATATCTCTGGATGAAAAGCAGATTGCTGCTAACCTAGTGAAGCATGGTCCTTTGGCAGGTAATCCCTGTTCCGAATGCTAACATTTTTTGGTTACTATTGTTATCTGTTATAAGATAGCAATCAATTGATCTAAGCCGTCCAAATTAGCGTTTGATTCATTACATACTTATGGTATAACATTATAATATAAGATATGACAGATTATATGTTGGCAATGTCTGCAGTTGGGATAAATGCTGTTTTCATGCAAACATATATTGGAGGAGTGTCTTGCCCATTCATTTGCAGCAAGCGTCGCATTGACCATGGCGTTCTGCTTGTTGGATATGGCTCTAAAGGTTTTTCACCCATTCGATTATCTGACAAGCCGTATTGGATTATCAAGAATTCTTGGGGTCCAAGCTGGGGTGAGCAAGGCTACTACAAAATTTGCAGAGGTAAAGCAGAATGTGGATTGAACACTATGGTATCAAGTGTTATGGCTGCTGTTACACCCTGATGTCTGTATATTGTAAATTGTTCTAACTATTTTACATGCGTTATGACTACATATGGTTAAATTCCAATGTAGCTAGTAGCTTTCTTTCTTACAGGCTATTGACAATTACATTACATGCCTCACCAGAGGCACCTTGTATATTTATCCGTTCCTTAATTTTCATCAATCTTATGTTTGTATACATTGTCCACCATAAAAAGCTCTGCTGTTTTATTTGGACATCAAAGAGCGATCTTCATAGCTCTTGTTTCTTTTGTGAAAATGCCAATTTCTTGTCACAACTGTGAAAATATAAAGAATTGTTCACCATCAAAAGTTCTGCTCTTTTACTTGGAAATCAAAGAGCGCACTATAAAGGTCTGTTTCAATTGTGTAGATACACTAATTTCTTGTCGTAAATATTATTGTCACAATTGTTCAAATTGGTCCTATTGGTGGTTAATCCTACCTTTTATCTCTTCGTGAAATCATGTACCTTTATTTATTTTCTAGACATATATAGACATCAAAGGATCCTTGCGGATGTCGAAGGTGTATATATGCCAAGCCCTCGAGCACACTTAAGAAATGGTTGCCAAGCCCTCGAGCACACTTAAGAAATGGTTAAGGGAAACTTACATAAATGCCCTTGAAAATGCCAATATTGCACGAATGCCCTTCAAAGATTGAAAATAACCAAAATGCCCTTAGGACAACGCGCAGAGATAACTTGCCACCATTCCTACTGGAGCATTCAAGCTCTTTGATACTATTTTATTGATGATCCTTACCATTCTTAGAAGCCGGATTTTCACTTCCCTTTTATCGCTTCAAGTCAGATGCTATTTGATCTACAAAAATGCAAAGTCATCTTGGATTCTTCACAGAAGATCGAAGTAAAACAAGTGCAAGAATGAAGATTTAGAAGCAACAGGATCTGTGGGCAGAGTGCTTTCTCCAATTGTATCTTTCAAATCATTGTACTTTTGAGAGTTAAGAACAGTAGTGCAGACACTGTACTGGGAAATCGGAGCCAGTAGTTTCCGGGAGTAAGCTTTGCTCACGAAGGACTGGCCCTGGGGACGCTTGAAGACGAACCTAATCAGGTCGGATTTAAGCTGAAAGAGCCGAATTGCTCCCCAAAGACAAACAAGAGAAGCTTCTGAGCAGCAGATAGGATATGTCATAGGATATGTCAGGAAAGCATGGTGGATAGCTTTGCATCAACTACTGCTCTTGGAAACGGCTTGAATCGGGTAAAAACCAGAGTTCGTAAAGGACATGCTGAAGCCTTGGCTGTGTGGATTGACACCATTTGCAACAGCCCTGCGCAGAAGCTCATCTCTGCCCGTTAGCTGCCCGAAGGGTATTTTGGTTATTTTCAATCTTACAAGGGCATTCGTGTAATATTCCCATTTTACAAGGGCATTTCTATAACTTTCCCAATGGTTAAATACCAATAGGAAGGCGACGAAACAAAGTCGTCGACAGTGAGAGGCCGTAAGAAGACCTCGCGATCCATGCGGGCGTTTGCAGATGCAGACGTCAACTGCTTAGCCTCTTCTGCATATGCGAATTGCCCAAGAATCCTATGCTACAGTTTTTTTTTTTTTTCGCTTTTCCATCTTCTTCAATCTGGATTTACTATGTATACAGGTGTTTTTTTTTCTGAATTTACCACATTCTATTGGTTTCTAAACCTAAACTAGATTTCTAAAATGCTGGCAGAAGCACATATGCTCTGCAGTAGAGATACTGGATCTGCTACAGGTGTTGTTTTTCCTTTTTTTTTTTTAGTTTGCAATGCTTTATTGTCCACATTCCTCTCCTTCATTATACTAGCAGAAGCACAATTGCTTGGCATATGCAGTGCTTTATTTTTTGTAATCTTGTTTCTTGATGGGTTTTTGTTTCTTTTTCTCTTCTTGTTTCATCTTGGATCTTCAAGAAGTGGTAAAGAAAACAACAATAACCCCTTGCTGCTGGCATAACCCAAATCCTCTCTGCTCCTATTGGTATAAGATTCTGCTCCTTTCTAGTTTTAGCGCATGCTTTGAACAATTGAAGTGATAAGAGGCAAATGAACATAAGGGAAATGGTGGATTCCAGCACATCAAGTCCATTTGCTATTACTAACAATGTGCATAGCTTCTACAAGTTTTTATGTATTAGTTAGCTAGCTTAAAATGAGCAAGATTTGATCTTGCTAGCTAGCTTGAAGCTTATAAAAAATGGGCCATGCTTGCTAGCTTAAGAAGAAACTAGAATGTGGCATGCTTGCTAGCTCTTAACGAGCAAGATTTGACCTTGCTAGCTAGCTTGAAGTTAAGCAAAAATGGGACATCCATGCTAGCTTAAGGGTAAGCACGGGAGTCCAACTAGCTAGCTCAAAATTCTCAAAAGAGCTCGAATTTCTCAAATTAATGAATTCGTGCATCATAACTCCATCCTGCAGGAGGTGAGACCACTGATCCCTCTCAAAGCCGTGGACCACCTGCGTGCCTGGGCCAGTGCAATCCGTCACTTGCTCCACCATATTGAAATCCCCTAAAAGCAGCCATGCAACCTGCAAGCCCCCTAAACTCCGCAACTTGTGCCGAATTGTGGCCCATAACGCACTCCGTCGAGCCGCCTGATTGGGAGCATACACATTCACAATCCCCCACTCCTGGCTGCCCTCAAACCACTTGATAATTGTCCAGCGGCCAAACTTATCCGCCGTCGAGTACGAGACCTGCACGTCCATCCTCCATGCAATCAGTGTTCCCCCACTAGTTCGTCCTGAAGAAGAGCCAATTGCTGCAAACTGGCATCCCACCATATCCAGTAAGCGGGACATGTCCCCTCGGTGGCACTTGTGCTCCTGCAAGCAAATGATGTCGGGGCGCGCTTACTACTGGAGGACCGCACCCCCCGCACGTTCCACCTGAGGACCGATCTATTCATCCCGGGGAAGGCGGATGAATCCCCTCGCACCTGTCCACCAGGCCATCCAACTCCTCTAATCTGTCATCCAAAGCCAGGGGGTTTATAGCCATGACCTGTTCCACCTCGGCGGCCCATGACATACAGCGAGCCCCGCGAGCTACCTGTTGCCTTGGTGGCTGCCTGGCCTGAGCCTCTCCACCAGAACCCGCCACCCTGGCCTGGACTGCCCTACCACCACCATCCCAACCCATAGCACAACCGCCACGGCCGTGACCCCTAGCAAAACCTCCACGGCCCCCCCAGACACCACGGCCCGCAACAGAACCACCGCGCCCTCTGGCACGGCCTCCATGACTGCCACGCAAACCACCATAGCCTACACCACACTCCTCAGGAGGGGGAAATCCCAGACCCTCGCCATCACACCCCGCCTGACCCCTACCCTGTTCGACCTGTGCCCCTAGGCCATGCTCGACCTGTGCCCCTAGACCATCCTGGGGCCCCCCAGCCACCCCAAGTGCCTCCTCATGATCACCCGGCAGTGCCTCCTCGGGATCACCCGGCAACTCTACAGAAGGGAACATCCGCTGAATCTCAGCGCCATTCAACAACTTCAACCGAAACAAGAAATGCCAAGGGCCACTCCGCACTGGGAGGGAGGTAGGCAGCGGCTGCAATGCAGGCAGAGCCACACAGATCTTAGGCACCTGCACGATAGAGTGGGCCAAATGGACCCCCAAACCATTAGCCATGGATACAAGAAACTCGGGCACCATTATGTCTGGAGGCAGATCCTCAATCTGAAACCAACAGGGGAGTTTCACCGCGGTCTAGGAGCTGGTAGACATGCCGGGAGTGTAATACTGATAAAGTACGTATGCGCCCCCCAGAGCATCCACCCCACGGCTGACCAACTGGCGCACTGAGGACTCCGCTTCGAACATAATAATGAAAAAGTTATTGGGCAAAAACTTCAGCGACTGGAACCTGGGCAAACCAAGCCGCTTCAAGTGGCCAGCAAGCCACGCACTGAACCTTCTTGTGTCAAGAATATACCCAGTGAAAAACCCCAGCACCGCAAAGGAGACCAGCTTCTCAATAGTCTGGACATGATATTCATGATTAATGTCAATCCACGGGTTCTCCAGAAGCAAGTCCTTAAAATCCTCAGAATGGCGCTCGTCCACAAATCTGAGAGCCTCCTCAACACGAGTTGTGCGATGCTCCGGAGCTCTCCTCTTAATCCAATCAGAGAAGCCCGGACGCGTGACACGAGCAATCGTGTCCTTGCCTCGCCAAGCAGCACGCCCCACCTCAGGGGCTGAGGCCTGGCATCCGGGGATGCATCCACGGCTACTCCAGACACAGTCTTCTCTCGCACCTGCGGCATACTCCCTGGCAGCATACCATCCCCCAAAGCAACATCTCCCCCATCATTTCCTCCCGCTAGCTGGTCTGCACCGGGCTGCACTGGAAGTGTAGTAGACCGGGTAACAGGACTGGGAGCAACTGGCACAGCAGCATGAGCTGGAGCAACAGTCTCCAACACCGAGGGCCCCTTGTTCAATATGGCAGCCACATGACCATGGCTTCTTTCCACAACACCACCGACACCAAGCTCTGCTATGGCTGCAGTAGGTCGAGCAGCGGATTTGGAAGAAGAACACACAACCCCATCCATTAAAAGACCATCCTTTACACAACCCGTATCAGATTCAACCTCGGTACACTGTATAGGAGGCCGGTTTGGCCCTTCAGAAATCAGGACAGCCACATGAGGGCCAGAATCCGGCCCACAAGCAGGCTCCCCAATCAACCCAGACGCTGTCTCCAGAGGAGGCATGCTTGCAGGCAGTGAACTGGGCGATGCCGGTGTTGCCGTAACGCACTCCAGCAAATTCGAATTGAAATCAGAGGATTGGTTGTCAACATACCTCTCAAGCGACGGCTCAGCCAAAACACTCCTCATCCCGGCAAGAAGCTCCCTGCATTCGTCCACCAGCTCCATGGCATCGGTCTGAGAATCCATGCCTGTCTCCATCCCACCAAGGTTGCCTGGGCAGCGCGGATCCAGACCTCGACCACCACTTTCCACCAGTACTTCTGTCACAGCCCACTCCCTTTCCAAAAGATTCTTCTGCTGCAGTTAGGTTCCCAGACCCTGGGAAGGAGCTTGGGAATCCAGAACATCATCCACCTCCAGACCTCCGCCCTGGTTTTGCTCGATCTGCTGCAGATTGTTGTTCCTAGCCGACCCAATTGAAGCTCTTGCAGAAAACTTCCTGCGCGCCATCTCCCTGGGTTTGAGACCCAGAGCGTGCGATTCCAGAGGTCCTGCAGCCCTAGGCTGCAAATCGGCTCTCGCGGGAGCCATTTCATGCTTCCCTGATGAGTCTTCAACAGGCGGTTGCCGCCTCCGCTGTACACACCTGCGCCACCGCCATCCTTGGAATTAGGGGTTTTCTTATCTTTTCCGCAACTGATCGATGTGTGAGAGTTTTAATAAGAAGTTTAAGATTTTCACAAAGAGCAAAAAACCACCACTAAGAAAGCAACCCTCAAAAATGGAAAGGCTATGAGCAATTCGTCATGGACTTCGAAGGAGAAGAGGCCGCCCAAGGGAATCCGGCAAACTGGTGATTTTGCTATGCCCTAAAGAACTCCGGCACAACAGAGCATGCGTTTTGTTCGTTTTGTTTTTTTTTTTCTTTTTTTTTTTCCGTACTTAATCGAGCCATTTGATCAATCCACTTAAATCTAAGCCGTCCGATCTAGGGCTGCACTCCTCCAATACAGTAAAACATTATAATATAAGATATTTATACCTCTAATAATATATAATTGTAATGAGGTCGATAAGGGGGCAACTTATTTATAGATAATTTTTCTATGTTTGGGATTGCGTACGTGTCAGCACCTAAATTTTTTAGAACATTACACTCTGGATTGTCTGCGTACTTCCAGAGGCATTGGTTTGGGCTGCGGATGCTTCGATTATCCGTTTTGGAAAGATCTAGAGGTCTCTTCGCCAGAGGTGCTGCTGGCAGCCAGGTAAAGCTTTTGTGATGTTCTTGGGCCTGCGCAAACTTTGCTTTACACTTTACAATAACAGTAACAATAGTTCTTAATTAATTCGCATAACTGAAAGCATGCATTTGCGACTGTGCGACCAATTTTTTATCGGCAGAGAGGCCAGATATAGGCTGTAGTGCTGGGTTTTGCCATTTTTTATGCAAGCGGCTTCTTATGTTGTGATCCAATTTTTTTGTGGGTCTGCTTAATGTTTTTACAGAGAGCAACTAGACTTCTTTTTAGATGGCGTTGTTGAAAGGATGTGCTATGGATATGGCACTGCAAATTTTCTGTGGTCAGAGAGGCGGCATTGGGCAACTGAACTAGAAAACATAACAGACATATCATTAATGTCGATGCGGACCGGCCCTGTTCTGATCTATTATTTGTCATAACAAGCAACATGCATTGCATACCGTTCCCAACTCCTGATAGACTCATACAATGGCTGTAATAAAAACCACCCTGTCACCAGATATTATTGTCGTCTTCGATACCATCGACATAACATCATCATCAAAACGACCATTAATTTGTTAAGAAAAAACACATTTTCGCCTCACATTATTCATTCTCAGGCCACCTTTTCTCACGGTCATTTTTTCAGTATGTTCCCTCAATTCTTTTGAGACACTAGAGCTTTTACAGCTACACTTATGGAGCAACCATCATATTCAACAGGCCACAATCATATTGACTGAAACTTCAAACATTACATGTTACGCAACTATTTAGAAAACACATTAGAACTCCACAGACTAGCGGCGGCGACTACCGCCGCAACAATTTCTTGTATATGTAAATGGTACAATGCTACGTCTCATGTGACATCGTGCTTTACCAAAGGCATGAACCACAACACAACTGTACAAATGATAGAAAACATTTGTCTTCTCAACCATGCAAGATTATGTGATGGTGTTTATGCAAAGACTTGACTTTGCATAACTCTTTAAGCAGTAATGCTCTGATCAAATTGATCTATGAATGAAATAGACCTCTTTGCATAAGATGTGCATCGAGGACCTGACGCATCAATAAAGGTCCGGTATGATGTCTCGAGACGGCCTGTCATATCCCCACGACGACTTGGTGCCGCATCCAGGCGGCAGTCATTGTGCAAACTAGACCGGTGTGCGTCTGGGGAGGGTCACACCCGCCTTGGCAGCAGTGCCTTGGCTAATAACGGGGGTGCTAATAATAGGATCCTTTTGGTGCACGTGCAATGCTTCGATTGGTGGGAGTGTGTCATCTTTTAGCTTCCTTGCGCGCACCCTTCCTATCGATGACGTCGTTCCGTGGTTCCGATCCTCCTTTACAAGCAGGGGGGGAGGGGCATTAGAAAGCACTGTTTTGTTACTTATGGACTTACCAGCGATCCATAATGACTCCAAATTGCTTCGACACCCTAAAAATATGCCTTTCCAATCCCAAAAATGATGTTTTTGCGAGTTCTGCGATTGACTAAAGGTGATTCATTCAGATTTAAATTGGGCAACCGCCCACCTATACATAGTAGTGTTGGTTTACTTCAGGCAGACCAGACATATTAATGGTTTTCGATTAATAAATATATGATAGATTCGCATAAAAGGAAATTTTTTTATTACTTTTCAACAAAAGTCGCTCAAAAATAGTACAAGGCCATGATTTTAATTGGGACCCCCCCCCTCCCCCAATTTAAGAACTTGTTTTTGAAAATATATAATCTAAGCAGAGTGAAATCAGATTGATCTTATGCCGGATCTTCCATGTTGCCATCTTTTTGGGCCAAAAGAAGGGCAGCATTCATTTTGTCTATAAATTCCCGAGAACTTAAAGACCTATCTTCTTCCTGTTCTCCCTTCTTCTCCTGTTCTTTGTGCTCCTCATCTCGGCCTTTTTTTTGGCATCCTCAGATGAAACATCTTTGGATAGGAGAACATTACATTCATCATCCTTGGCATTAGGATCGTGTACATCATTTTGGCTGTCCTCAACTCATTCTTCCTCGTTAACAATACATCTGTCCACTACCATGCCATCCTTATCCACAAGCAATTCGAAACGAGTACTAACATCGGCCATGTCTTGTGTGGATACGAGCTCACTGCCGGCCAAGGTATTGATCCTATATTCCTTGCATCTGAAAGCTTCCAGATTGTTCAAAGAAATGGTGCCCATGCCAATCACACCCTTGACTTGCTCCAACAGACTTCCTTTGCTAAGCTTCAAAGCAGCCTGAAGGCTGCTCATGTCCTCGGAACTGTATGGATGAGATCGTGCCTGGACTTGCTCCTCTACTGTGCTCGAGGAACTTCCCGGAGTGCTTTTCTTTTGGGACAGTTTTTTTACCTTATGTGCAACAATTTTTTTCTCGTCTAGCAGATTTTCAAGCTGCTCGAAGAAGTCCGGTAGTTTGGTCTTGAATTTTTGGTCAGCTTCAAATGAATATGCACAGTAGCCTTCGCACACCACTGCCCTGCTAATGTTCCGCCTGAGTGGAAGTCCAACACCTCGCATCCCTCCATCATGAGTTTTCTTGTCAGGTAAGTGCACGTCCTGGAGTCCAGCTGTGTTGGAAGGAGGGAGCCCATCCAAGAATTAGCAGGGTTCTTTTTCCCCCACAGTCTGTAGAACCAGCAAGCTGTGAAAGATAGAAGATAGAGTTAGAATTACGAATGGCATAACAAATACGGCGGCCGATCAATTTGTTGAAGACAAGATCGTCAGCAAAGTGGGCGACCCCCGAATTTAGAAACACAGACTACAAAAAACGAAAGAAATTGGGGGTCGCCTAATTTCTTACATAAAGGACATATCAACATACCTAGCTCGCATTCGGTATCAGATGTCTTCTTGTGGACTTCTTCTGCAGTTCGCAAATGCGTTGGAAACCGAAAGTATTCTTGTGGATGGTCTGGCTTGGCGAAGCATATGTCAATTTCAGGAACAAAGTCTCCCACCACAGGCACTCTCGATACATACACCAGAATTGAAAAGGCCTCTACTTCCTTAACCTTCATAGAAGGAGAGCTTTTGTTGGACGGATCGTGGCAAGTGTCAATCCGAGCACGACTGACACCATCAATAGATTCTATTGCAGAGAGACATTGGTTTAGTTCATCTGTAGATACAAAAGCAACAATCCAATAAAGCTACTGATCTGTCAAAATGCGGATCTGATCAAGGAATTTCTGATAGTCATCCTGTCTTCACATTCATGAAGTCGCACTCCACCAACCTTGCGGGTGTAACTACGACGTCCATGCACGGGCTCTGAGAACTGACATTGTATGTACGAAAGCGCTTGCTTTGATTATCAACATTTTCCTCAATGTATTCATTCACTTTAGCCACCAGATTTTGAGGAAGTGTACTTCTTTTTCTCCTTCTTTGCGACTTATTACCCAAGATGCAATGCTGTTACCGAACATCAGCAAAACGTTCTCTGTGAAAATGGAGAAGACCTCTCTCAATTGTTTAATTGTTTAAAATTCCATTCTTTTCTCTTCCTCCAGTATATTCGCAAAGCTCTCTCAACTGTCCTGATCTTCCTCAGATCTTCTGCCCTCGTCTTGAATTCCCTCCGTCCACTATAACCGGAGCTGCATTTTACCCAGTCCGTTCTTGCCAAGAGTTCTGCTATGAAGCGTTGTAGGTCTTGGTGTGCATGGATTTCATTGGCCTGGTAAAATTATTGGTAAATTGGCATAGCCGGTCTTTGACTTCTATTTGCTCACCCTTTTCGTCCTTCAGATGGTCGTCAACGAACAACTGAGCCATTTGCTTGACCTTGGTCCAAGTGTCCTCGTCTAGATGTATGAAACAATCATAATCGCGGAGAGAAGTTTTTTTTAGTGTCAACTTAGCAATTGCTACCCGATCCTGCAAAAACATAAGATTGAAGAGTTCGATGATATGCCAAAAAGGGCGGCCGCCAAATTTGCGTGCCATCACATGCTAAAAGATATGTGCAAAGGACTCCGACATCAGTTGTAATTGGGCGGCCGTCAAATTACAGTGTGACCATAGGCAAAACGTGTAACAAATAACACAAACATCCTGTCGAATTGGGCAGCCGCCCAATATTAGTGCAGCATGAAATAAAAAAGAAGTTGGCAAAAAACGTGAACATCAAAAATAATTGGGCGGCCGCTGAATTTATATAGTTGCAACAAAATGGAAAGGGAGGCTCACCGCATATGCGTCCTTAGTGACATGTCCACGTTTTTCTTTCTTTGGCCGTCCGTAATAGTTAAACTGATTTCTAAGTTGTTGGCATTGCTCAAAGTACACATCCTCGTGTATTGTTTTCTTGGCAATATCATTCGTTTCCAGACTCACTTTCACATAATCTGTGCAATTAAGATTCCCAGCTAAAATTCTGCAACGTCTTTTAGCATAGAAGAACTGCACTAGTTCTGCCTGCACCTTCATGTCATGTGGCCACTGGAGTGCTTGAGCAACAAAAAGCTATGCCACTGCAGTGGTGTGATTGCCATTGACGACCCAAAGTCGGCACCTTCAAGATCGCTGGCCTTCTTTCACTTCACTGCTCTTTTGGTTACCAGATCAAATAGAACTACGTCGGCAGCTGGTGGATGCATGGGATGGTTTATGAAAGATTCAAACAGAGTGTTCATATATTCTGGACTTATCACTCTGTATGCCATGTTGGCCGGTGCTTGATGCATCCCGAATACGTCAATTTCTAGTTCAAAATGAACATCGAGAGGATATAGTCTATCCCTAGACTTTATCTTCAGAATCGCATTTTGAGAGAGACAAGATTTGCTCTCTTGTGTCAATCCACCTGCTGAATTAGCATGCCTTACTACTAGCTACCCGGAGCCTTCCTCAGATGCGATTCCTGTTTCACTCTCTGTGGGCAAGTCTTCCTCCGTCTCATCTAGACTACTACTATGAGTGGGGTATCTTGCTCTTTTTACAGACCCAAAGTGAATACTCCTCCGTTCAGCATTTAGCCTGAGGCTGAGGCCTTGATACTACCAGCCGTCTAAGAATCCCCTCTGTCGTAGTCTCTCTCTCTAAAGTCGTTATACTAACATTTGGA
Source organism: Isoetes engelmannii (assembly GCA_011763485.2). Classification (NCBI taxonomy): domain Eukaryota; kingdom Viridiplantae; phylum Streptophyta; class Lycopodiopsida; order Isoetales; family Isoetaceae; genus Isoetes; species Isoetes engelmannii. The sequence goes on from JAANSK020178661.1 coordinate 13,929, forward strand.
GTTAGCTTTTCCTCTGGCATGTTTTTTTTTGCAGGCGTTCTTTTCTTCCTTGATATCAAAACTGCTTTGCTCTCTGTATTCTTCTCTTTGTCACCTGCCAGCGTATCATCAACTTTTCTCTTGCTTGGCACGAACCTGGTTTTTAATGAGGCACTGTTATAAACTTTGGGAGCGTTCTGTCCATGGTACCTAGTATAGAGTGCCTCGACCTAGTTAGCTTGTTGTCCAGGTACCCCTGCCTCACTAATTGAAAACCATCTAATACATTTGACATACTCGGGCATGACAATGACTCCGAAATGGTGATTCGACTTCGCCATATCGTCTGAAAGATCGAAATTACCTTTTGGGCGGGTGCCAGAAAGAGCCAAGGAAGTAGGTGGTAAAGCTAACCTTATATCTAGTATATAGAGGCCTTGCAACCAATAAACAACAAAAAACAACACATTTATGAGTTAAAACAAGGCAAACCGGCAGTGCAATATGATGTAGCCGGTATGCAAGATGTCGCTGGTGCTTCTTGATGCGCCAAACAGAAGGGAAAACTAAAATAAAACAAGAAAGAAACAGTGCAGGTTAAATATTATTAAATGTAATCTAATCTTGGCCTCCATGCACAAACCTCGCTTCCAAAAAACTTTCACTGAATAGTGAGACGAAACAGACAGAGAAGGAATGCCAGCGCCTAGATTATCGGGAGAGAGAAAGATTGCAGAAGAACCCGGAGAATAGAAGGTTAGGAATATATAGCCTGGCAGGGGTTGAACTGGCGGAAGACAGGTGGCACGCGGTGGAATAATGGCGGGCGGTAAGAATAATTGCGGGCGGGCAGAATACTGGCGGGCGTGCAAAATAATTGCCGCGGGGGGGAGGGGGG
>JAANSK020178772.1:0-14804 GCA_011763485.2 Isoetes engelmannii
TTCAATGGTTTAACTTAGAATAGCAAGAAGACAAAGCAAAGACTATTGACGAATCTCAAAGGATACAAACAAGGCAAGGATTTATTTTAGGATCGAACCTTAAGGAAATATAAACATTAAGCAATGCAACAGTAATTTACAATGAACTAACAATCTAAAGCCAAAGAATATAGGTTAGGTTTCCACAAAGGGAAACCTTATTAGGTTTCGGATGCACAACAACAGAAACGGATCTGGTTATGGTTCAGGGTTGCGGCTTCATCAAACGAATCCAGAATAGGCCGAAATAGGTTCTGCTCTATCCGCTGGTTTGATGGCCCGCAAGGCCGGAATCCTATCAGTGCTCTGCATCTTAGATTCGGCTAGGGTAACGGCCACAACAGGCTGGAAACAGGTGAAGGCGTCAGCTAACAATCACTTGTTTTTAAGCAAAGAGCTAGGCCGGAATCATGGCTTCTGCAGACTCCAAACAGAACTGTGCGGAAACAAAGCATGGCAGGGCCGGTTTAAGGAACAACTTACAGGTTGGAAATCAGGAAGGCACTAGCAGACTGGCTAGGTTCTTACTTTCAAGCAGAGTCATGGCAAGGTCTTTTACCAGCAGGCCGGACCTAGCCTTACAATTTCGACCACCCAAGCAGGACCAGGCAGGACCTGCTGTGCTTCAACAAAAAGGCTTCAAAAGCAGGTTCATAATTCGAATTGGCATGGAATAATCTATAAAGCTACAGATTAGCACACGGCTTAATTGCTGCCTACAATAATCAGAGTTTAGGCACAGTGTCTTGGACTGTAAATAACAATCTATGTCTGGCGTTTCTGTGTTGCGGCCCACCTTGAATGTCAGATCCTAAAGCATTGCTAGCATGCAAAGAGCTCCACGAGAATAGCCGTTTGAAAGCATGAGCAAGAAATTAGGATATCCAGAGGGCATTCAACATTGTCTATTGCTCATAAACTAATCTGCATGCATCCGTGCTATCAAACCAATGCGAGAGAAATGCTCATAGAAAACAAATTAATCTGCATGCATCCGTGCTATCAACCCAAATTAAGAGAAAAGATCACAGAAAACTGGGAGAGGATTGTGGGAAAGGCGAAGGACAAGACGAGGATGAAGAGCATCATGACGACGAAAGGAGGGGAAGCATAGGGCAATAGGGAATGCTGCTGTGAGAAGACGCCGATAAGCAGCGAAGTGAACAGACGATCTATATATAGATGGCTCATCCCTTCCTAGAATCCCGATCTGATGGCTCGGATCGATTGCATTATGTGGTCTGGTTCCTGCATCACTCGTTGTCTCGTGAAATCGATTGGATTTTCGCATATATCTGTTGTATATGTTCATCACAATCAATTGGGCCACTTTGAAGGTGTTCCTTGACCATACTATTCCTCCTGTTCTTGTAGGGCATGATATTCCTGGTTTATAAGGAGATGTACTCTCAATTGTGCAATTTTGGCGAGTTTATCCCAAGATAGAAGCATCTTACAAGTAGAGCAATTCTATTTTTTGTCCTCGATATATGGATGAGGATCCATTGTAGTACCCATTTAGCTCTCAGTTTGCGATCCCCGGGAAAAAATGTAACAAGCGCATCCCTTAAGCATATACATAAAGCAAGCATAAGCAAGTACAACCACTGACAGAGAGATTGGAGGATGGCAATGTTCACGATACGAAAATACTTTTGGATAGTTTACTTTTTGAGTAACAATACTATGAGTGAAGGTATTTTTGCAAATAGAGATATGCGGTATTTGAAAAGGAAGACAAGGAAGGATGTTTGAAAAGTGTGATCTCAATGATATCAAAATCAAAGAAAGAGCAGTTGTCACACAATTGAAGAGATGGATAAAGTGAAAGCAAAGGTGCTGGTGTATGTTTTGGCAAATATCCCAATTCTCAAATTGAAGTTGGAACAAACCCTTGTGCAGCATAAAATGTCATTTTGAGGTACTTTATGCATGGCGTCGTGAAAATAAGCTATAGCAATTACAATTTAGTGATTGCCAGCTCGACTACATGACAATTTTGAGGAACTTTTTATGCAGATTTGTGTAGTAATTCTGAGGTTTTGGGTAACGTATATGCCATGTTTACTAAATTATATTTATAAGAACTGTCTTTTTAGACTAATGCATCAAATGCTTAGAAAGAGCATGGCAAAACGATGTCAACATTATTCTACTGTATAATGGAGGAAAATATGAAGTCTGATAAGGTAGCATCTTAACTATCCAAAAATCGTCTGCCACCTTATGTGATCTCAAGCAGAAAAGCTTGTCCATGTATAGCAATTCTTTGGATTAAATTTGGATATTTCTATGGGAACTATATGAGAATGTATGGAACATAAGGTGCAAGACAACCATTACTATAACTCTTTATGAGGACATTGTTGAATGATTATCATTTATGGTGGTCATGTCCATGCATTGAAGGCCAAGCATCTACTTTATCAGGGGTATGTATATGCATGGTAAAATCTTGAAATTCAATTTGGTTCATTTGCCATTGCTTTTGTTAGCACTGATGTATGTTAGATGTTGAACCCCAAACTTGAATTTGTTTTTTGGTGGGAGGAGGGAGCATTGTTAGTTTATGTAGAACTTGAGCATCTAAGTAGGTAGGAAAAGCCCTTCAGTAACATGTAGAATCTTTCAATTCTCTATGGTTCAACTAAAAACTAAAGCATATTCTGCATCGTACTATCAATATGAAAGGATTTTATTGCAAATATTGCCATGCAATACTAATTAATTATCAGAGAAGGCCTAAAGATATTTTCAGGATTTGAATTTCTTGGTGTTGAGGATTTACTGACCAACACATACAGAAGTCAATCAATCTAATCATGGAACTATTTTGTTAACTATGACAGAATCTTGAGGGCAAGCTAATGCACACCATGTCTTCTTAACAAGCCAGTTTGTATTACCAAGACGTGAGCAACACCAAGGTTCTATTTATTTCTACTATAGTGGACATTATGAAATATTTTGACGTGTTAGTGAACTGATGTTAACTGACAACTCAAATCATGTAAATGTAAACATTGATCAAAATTTGGGGTTGCAGGGGATGGTCATATAGCTTCTTAACATATTTTTGATATAGCTCAAGCTTTTAATGTATTGCCAGAAAATATTACGAGTTGCCAATCCACATGTAGTAGTTATAGTATCAAAAGCATGCTAATAATTGTGATTACAACACTCTGATGGTTGGGTATTCGGCTAGCCAGTCATGCATCTTTCTAGGACAAGTATTGCCATCCTTTGATATAGTATCTGCTTTAATGTTTGGATGAAATATTTCTATCCACAACATCATACTAGGCCATTGCGCGACACCGTACTACCCCTACTACATCAAAATCAGACTGCAAGAAACCATTAATATCTTAAACAACATGGAAAAGTACATCTGGAATTTAACAAGTCCAAATAATGAATAAATTATAAACAAAACAACGGGAACACCTGTTTAATTGAAAGTGAGATAAGCTTCAGACAAACTGATGCAACAATAGTGTCCAACTTTATCATGGTATTTAACAAAAGTATACCTCCTTCATAACTTTTGAAGGCTGTAAAGAAGTCAATATTGATGAGCCGAAGGATTCTAGAGACAGGTTATACGGTTGTTTTTTAACTATTCAGATCTCATCTACTTGAGGAAACCATAATTTAGGCTTCTTCAGGCTGAAGCCTCCAAAGGCCAGAACTGATGACTCTCACACTGCCAAATAAAATGATGCCAAATATTACACTGGCATGTTGGTTGGGCACCGTCTTAATCTGATAGATCCTCAAAAACTTGTAGCATTGTCAATATTTTCAAAAGCAAAATCACTTACAATTTCATCCGAATCATAAAAAGATGAATCTGGGAAGGCGTCCTCCTCACATTGCTCAAACTCATCAAGCTCCAGATCCATTGGAGCAAGCATGTATTGTTCAGATATGTTGAGTGTAGCTCAAAAAAAATAAAAAAATTCAAGGTCCGTCGAAACCCTTCCGATTTTCCATCATATGTGGAAACCCGTCCTGTTTTCCAAGGAAGGGGAAAATAGGATGGGTTTCCATATAAATTTAGATTTGAATTTTGAATTCTAGAAAGATGTGAGCTTTAATGGAGGGCAATCGTATCGAGACATGTGACTATAAAAGTCATGCATGGGAATATTTTAAATATAAACTAATTTTATAGAAACCCTACCGATATTCCCTGGAAACCTTCCGATTTTCAAAATGGGAAACCCTACCAATTTTTCGAGGAAACCCTACCTTTTTTCCAATACAAGAAATTTGGTAGGGTTTCCATGGAAACCCTTTCGGTTTTTCTTAAAATCCGGAAGGGTTTCCATGGAAAGTCGGTAGGGTTTCCAAGGAAAATCAGTAGGGTTTCCTTAGAAAATCAGTAGGGTTTCCATCAGGCCACAACCCAAATCGGGCTGAGATAAAACCATCGGAGGGTGTTCGAGGCATTTTAGGCCTCAAAATATTAATAGTTAGATATTTACTTTATTATTAGCACCTTACCTTATTATTAGGTGCATGCCTTTTGAGGCATTATATTTGTAACACATAAATCTTTACTGCTATTATCTTTTGGTGTTGCATCTCGTCATTAATTATTTAATTGTTTAATAGCTAGTGACTATATAAGGATTTAACGAATGCAAAAATGTTGTCTCTATTTCTTGCACGAAAGAAGCGGGATAATGACTATGAAATGGCGCTTTCCTAAAATCTTAAGCAAATAATTCTCATCAGGAAATGTCATGCATCTCATGAGCCTGATTCCTCCAGAGAGACTTGGATGAGGTGTGCAAAAGAAGAAAGCTATCTGTGTACCTGGAGCACAGTATGCATAGGAGGGATGTCCTCATCATGCGTGCTTCTGATGGGCATCTTAAGGATTGCCTAATGCAACCAAATATTTTAACAGTAGCTATGAAATGCGATGGTCTTATTGGCACCCAATTTGGGTTGGATTCCCGTGGAAATCTCCTCGATTTTTCGTGGAAACTTTCTCAATTTTCCATAGAAACCTCCCCAATTTTTCAAATTGGAAAGCTCTGCAAGTCATTTTGGGAATTTTTTCGAATGCACGTCTTTGCGCTATGTGAATGTGTTGTTTCAACATGAATCCTAGCCGACCTGAAGGTCATCCGATTTGCAAAGGGCTGGTTGGATTTATGGTTTGCATTGAATGGCCGATGGTTTGTGAATACCATCTCTCTTTTCGACAGAGCTGTACGGATAGGACGTTCAAGGCGACGTAGATGACCTGAAGGTGACTCATCGGATTTGTCTGAAGCAAACCCACTGGAATCAAAAGATTGTTTTATTAGGATTATATTTTTTCCGCGGACGGAAAAAACCATTGAGCTCAATTCTGCCCTCCGGACCAATCAAATTTCGCCACGTGGCATGCATTCTTCCCCTGAAATTGGCCAAGAACAGCGGCAGATTTTCAAGAATAGCGGCAGAGATTTTACCTTCCTTTCTTTGAATCTTACCCTTCATTCCGTCGATTTTACCTTGCATTCTATCTATCATTCTTACTCTGATTCAGCCCACAGAATGAAGCCCAATCGATCTTTTTTTCCTTTATGCCAAAGGCCCTTTTGGCTATTTTCTGGCCAGACAAGCTGGCCTCCGCGCTCCCTTATACAAACACGAGGAATGGCAGCAAAATAGCAAGAGAATCTAAGGAATCTTCTAGAGGCATCTTCCCTATAGCAATTATGTAGTTTAGATTAGATATAATATATTATGGAAAATAGCGCCCCCATTATCCGCCAAGTAAATTATTGCTAAACGGCGGGACAATGTTATACGTTCCCTTCCAACTGTAGAAGACCACCGAAGCGATCATACGATCGGGTTCATTTCTTCGCAATTCTGGTCATCCTCCTCAAGGATTAGTTCCCAGGTGCGCTTCTCCGTTTTGATCTTAGGTTATTTTTACGTATTGCTCCAATTTCTTTTGTATCGGTGATGCTCTTTTGATTCGGAAAGAACTGATTCTGTATGTTGACTCGGTATAGGCTCCAATATATTCAGCTGGTAGTCTTAATTTAGAATAATGGCACACAATGAACAAGGAGCTGAGCGGTTCATTCTGGTTGAACAAAATGGTGATGGCGTAGCTACTATCACACTGAACAGGCCTCAAGCACTCAATGCTCTCACCAAGAATATGATGACGGATTTGGCACACATCATAACGAAGATGAGCCGGGATGCGGATGTTAAGGTCATAATTCTAACAGGATCAGGCAGGGCGTTCTGTTCTGGAGTGGTCCGTCCTCTTCACTTTTCACATGTTTAATGCAATTGCAAAGTTTCTGAATTCCTCATTTTCTTTTTATATGTCTAGTTATGGCTCTAGTTGCTTTGTGTACCATCTTAAAAATTTCTTTTCCTTTATCATTCATGCATGTTTAGTTTCCTGTGCAATGCAACAAATTAAACTATGACAAGCAGTAAAATCCTTCAAACTGATATTTGAGAAAACATATCTAATGAGATTCTATATGATCAATTCACTGAGAAACAATTAAATCAGACTTAAAAAATTATAGCTAAGAACCTGTTTATCAGAGCCAGGTGATTGCTTGCAAACGAAGTCCCAAAAATTTCCAGGGGGGAATGGGTGAACTACTGTTATCTGGAATTAAACCAAGTGTTTTTCATATTTCATCCTTTATTAGAATACATTAAACTTGTGGAAAGAAAGCACCTCATGCAGCAGATATTCTCAAGCTTTGGTGAACTGTAGCTTAGATTTTCTGAGCCATTGTTTTGACCTTATAGGCTCTTGGCTTAGACTCTATGGAAGGCAAACACTGATTTATCTATGATTTTTTGTGTCCTTTGTCTGTTTAAGCTAAGCGTGCAAGCATTTTGTTAAAGAGCCTCCGTAATTTTCCAGGATTTGACAGCAGCAGACAGTGTTTTCAAAGGCGATGTGAAGGACCAAGAATCAGATCCTGTCATTCAGATGGAATTATGCCGAAAACCAATAATTGGTGCCATAAATGGATTTGCTGTTACGGCAGGCTTTGAAATTTCACTAGCTTGTGATATTCTCATCGCAAGCACGGAAGCAAAATTTGTGGACACACATTGCAAGTGAGCTCATTTCTCTTAACATTGATGTACATATTGAAGTTATAATTAAATATTGTGGTGATAGCCCCTCTAGATGCTTATAAATGATTGCTACACTTACATCTGAGTTACTAAGTCATGATATTGGTAAATGCAGATTTGGCATTTTTCCTTCTTGGGGTTTATCCCAGAAGCTGGCCCGTTTAATTGGTGTAAATCGTGCCCGTGAAGTCTCTCTTACGGCATCTCCATTGACAGCAGAAGTTGCAGAGAGATGGGGCCTTGTCAATAAAGTTGTGTCACCAGGTGATTTGATGACAGTAGCACGTGGTGTAGCAACAGCTATCATGAGGAACCATGAAGAGATGGTTTTGAACTACAAAGCAATCATCAATGATGGAATAAAACTCCCCTTGGGAGACGCCCTCAAACTTGAGAAAGTAAGTTTTTACGACAATGTCAATTAGTTAATCACTTCTTAATTTTCTTCATCCCCCAAATCAATGCGTGTTTCCTGGAACAGCACATGTTTGTGATAACAGGTAATCATCTGTTAAATACTGTTATGTAGATGGCAAATGTAGACATTAAATTTTACGCGTCCCTTGATTATGTCCGTTCAGCATCTTCCAACAGCCTATGTTCATCTTGCAAATTTGTTACTCTTGGTCATGCTTGATGACCTCAGGTGTTGCCTTCGTGCACAGTTAATAAGAAGCTTTTGGCTGTTCATGCATTTCCATCAAAAGCAAGTGCTTGAGGTAGCAGTGAGCATTTGACTAATGCACTGATTAAATGCCGTCCCTAACAGATGGATTAATTTCTGTATGAAAATATTCTTATGAATTTGATTATTAATATTTTAGACAAATTGTCATGCCTTTTACAATGAACTAACTTTTCTCATTTTGTAGGAAAGAGCACATAAATATTATGCTGGAATGCAACCTGGGGCATTTTTAGAGATGCAGCGGTATATTGCTGGTCGTTCTTCAAAATCACGTGCAAAGCTCTGATAGTTATCTTACAATTTGAATGTTTAGTCTCTTCCTCATTTACTTGTAATTGAAGTCTTTTTAAGTGCCGGTGGTTACCATCTTTTGCACATGATATAGATAAAACATACTAATTTCATGTGCTAATTTACTCCCCCAATAGTCTCATGATAATTCCTATGATTGATTACCTGCACCATACAATACCTAGGGTTTTGAATACAACTGCTGTAAAGCCGTCTAGTTTTCTGGAAGTGTTTATGTTTCTAAATCACAATCCAAGTTGGTCCTAATTTTGTTAAAGAAGTGCTTTTTATAAAGTCCAATTTAAAGATTGTTGCCTAGACGTATTATATGTACCTTGAAGCCTACTTGTGAAATGCATTTAGAGAGCTCTGCCTTCTCTCCCTACACTCCTTTTGTAGCATATACAACAAGTTTTCTGTACCTTGAAGCCTACTTGTGAAATGCATTTAGAGAGCTCCGCCTTCTCTCCCTACACTCCTTTTGTAGCATACACAACAAGTTTTCTGTACTGATGGGACAAAGAGTTGTTCAAAAGTGTGCAGGAGAGATGAAGATTGATATTTTTGGAATCCACACAACATTTTTGCGAACAACTTTGTATGGTAGCAGCCAAAATGTGTCCAGAACAATATGTGCACATTTGAATACGTTGGCAAAGAGCGAATCCAATCAACGTGTTATTATCAAGATCAATGAACCAATTTCAACAATCCAGCATTTACTTGCCGAGCATCAACGTGTTATTATCAAGATCAATGAACCAATTTCAACAATCCAGCATTTACTTGCACTGCTCGGCACTCCTCTCGTATATATATATAAGAGGACGAATTGTTTGCTGACTTCTTCTAGCTATTTGTAAAGACTGGTCTCGATCTTTTTCAATGGTGTTACACTCTGTAGAATGTGTTGTTTGTCATTCCAGGGAGCTAGTGACAGCTTGGCAGTATAGGATTAAACTATTCAAATCAAAAACATCATAGTCAATCTAACCCATAAAATAAGGAAGGGGAAATTTCAAAATACCCCAAATTTTTGCTGATATTATTGAAATGCCCCAAAACGGGGTCTCAAAGAACTATACAAAGCAAATCTGGACTGTGGATCAACACTGGATTTGTGTTCCTTCCTTGCTGTGTTCAAGATTATTAGAAATGTGAGTTGTCGAGTTGAAAAATTCCAGCGCTTCCAAAATCTCTTTGCCAACTCTAAATTTGCTTTTAATATCTGTCTTCAGCGCTTCCAAAATCTCTTTGCCAACTCTAAATTTGCTTTTAATATCTGTCTTAACTCAAAAGGATGTCGGACATTAACGTATAAGAATCGGCATGTTCTGAATTAACCTCAATAAGCTTTTGAAAGCATCTAAGTCCCAAGCTGGTTTCTCCATAAGTTTTGCAGGCACTCAGCAAAATTGTCCATGCTTCTATTGATGGAGAACATGATGCATTATCAAGCAAATTACATGCTTCATGCAAATATCCTGATCTAGCCAGAAGATCTACCATGCAACTATAGTGATCCATTGTCAATGCATACCCATAGTCAATGTTCATCAACTTCATATAATGCAGACCTTTATTTACTAAACCAGCACGGCTACAGGCAGTTAGAACACAAATGAATGTAACAGCATCTGGCTCAATATCAGAAATGTGCATGTCATCAAAACATTGCATGGCCATTTCTCCCTCATGATTTATGCCATATCCTGTTATCATGGCATTCCACAAGGCAACATCCCTAATTGTGAGTTTATCAAAGACTTCCCGTGCCTCTGTAAGGGACCCACATTTTGCATACATGTCGACCACACTGGTTGCAACAAAAAGATCCTTTTCAAATCCATTTTCTGAAACCATGCTGTGTATTTCTCGACCCTTGTCAATGGCTCCTATGCTGCAACAAGCTCCCAAGCTGGACACCAACACAAGAGCATTTGGAGGCACACCTTCAAGTCGCATTTGTTCATAACATTTCAAAACCTCTTCAGCAAGTTCCCTTTCAGCATATGCTGCAACCATTGTAGTCCAAGATACTTCATCCCGAATTGGCATCTTGTGAAATGCCTCTTGTGCATCTGCAAGTAAGCCACAATTTGCATACATGACGACTAAAGTACTTCCAACAAGTATATCCCTTTCTAGGTCCTTGCATGCTACCATCCTGTGTATCTCTCTCCCCTTGTCTATGGCTTTTAGATTGCTACAAGCTTTTAAAGCACAAATGAAAGTGACTATATTTGGGAGAATGCCTTCAGCTTGCATTTGATCAAAGAATCCCAAGGCTTCTACTGCAAGCCCATTTTCTGTATATCCTGAGATTATCGCACTCCAAGATACAACATCTCGGCTTGGCAGCGAGTCAAAGACTTCCTTTGCTTCTACAAGAGAACCACATTTGGCATACATGTCAACCAGCGTGTTGCCAACAAAAGGATCTCTTTCAATTCCCATATTAATAACTTGTTTATGCATTGCTCGGCCCCTGTCTATTTCTGCCATACTGCCACAAGCTTTCAAGCAGCAAGCGAGCGTGATAGCATTTGGAGATACTCTGTTTAGTTCCATCTGATTGAAACAATTCAATGCTTCCTTTCCAAATCCATTTTCTGCATATCCTGAAACTAGTGACGTCCAAGAAACAACATCTCGGACTGGCATCTTATCAAAAACATTTCGTGCCTCTGCAAGTGAGCCATATTTAACATATAGGTCAATTAAGGTGTTGCTGACAAAAATATCTCTCTCATAGCCTTTCTCAAATGCATGGATGTGGATTTCTCGGCCCTTATCTATGGCTCCAATACTTTCACATGCTTTCAAGCTACAAGCAAATGTGACTGCATTTGCAGAAATTCCCTTGAGTTGCATATATTCAAAACACTTTAGTGCTTCCAGTCCAAGCCCATTTGCAGCACAGCCTGCTATTAACGCATTCCAAGCTACAACATCCTGAACCTGCAGCCGGTCAAAGACTTTACATGCTTCTACAAGTGAATGACACTTAGTATACATGTCAACTAACGCATTTCCAATGAAAGGGTTTTGTACAAGTTTCCATTTAAGGATATCCGCATGTATTTCTCGGCCCGCCTCTAAACTTTCTATAGAACTACATGCTTTTATACCACAAAGGAATGTGACATCAGTTGAAGACACGCCTGCTTTTTGCATTCCATCAAAACATTTTAAGGCTTCCCGACCCTGTTCATTTTCTACATATCCTGTCATTAGGGCATTCCAAGATGTAGCATCTCGAATAGACATCTTGTCAAAGATTTCCCTCGCTTCTACAAGTGTGCCACATTTTGCATACATATGGATCAAATTATTGCCGAGGAAAAGATCTCTTTCAAATCCCTGTTGTTTGATATCTAAATGCAGTTGTCTACCTCCATTGAGGTCTTTCAACCTAATACAAGCTCGTAATAAAGCAATAAATGTGTAAATGCTAGCATGTATGCAATCCTCTTGCAGCTTCTTATAGATGCTACGGGCATGCCATGGTTGCCCACATTCAAGGTAGCCTGATATGAGAGAAGTCCAAGAATGTTCATTCCGCTGAAACAATCTGATAAACACTTTGTGAGCATCTATTATGCCCCTACATTCCACAAACATTGGCACAATATAGTTTTCAATTGTTCCATCAGTTTCCAATCCATTATTGCAAATATTTGCATAGATCTGTTTAGCAAACTGTAAGTTCTTTTCTTTCCTGGACTTCTGCACCACAAAAATAATATTTGCAACTAAAGATTGCTCCTTCATGCAGCCCACCAAGTAACTAGCTTGAGGCCAATTTATTATCTCTCAAATGATGCCCTATATTCATAGTTGTTGCACTTACTTTTATGCAATAAATTGTAGCATGCAAAACTAAATGCAGCCCAGGTGCAGTACAGCTGGCAAGCTTTAATAGGGTCAAAGAAAAATAAACATCAGTTCTTTTCTAGAACATTGATCCAACATTTCATGTCAGTGAAGCAGAAGAGTATAATAAACAGGTGTTCCCTGTGCTCCTAGTATGACCCGCCACAGTCAAATGGCATACCCTTATTGTTCACCAAAGACTTCTTTACACAAAGCATCTGTCGTGGCAAAGGAAGTTAAAGATTTTGTACCTCTGGGAACGCGTAATGTGCCATGCCCTGATGAATATATAAAGCACAAATGTATGTCCCAGTAGTGAATAGTCCATATGCAGGATGTTGCTTCTGGCAAATCAATAAAGCATGGTAAACTTGTCTAGAGATCCAATCCGTTGAAAAGAGCACCAGACTAAATACACGATTTGCCTTTGTTATTTAAGAGAACCAGACTAAATACATGATTTGCCTCTCAAAGTTGTGGTATGTATAGAAATGGAGCAATACCTTTCATGATATACCTTTGGCCCTATAACTGACAGACCTTTCAGGTATACTAGTCCCAAAAGTTTCAGCCAGTAATGAGCAATGGCGCACACAACGATAAGTTATGCAATGCAAGGCAAGGCAACGGGAACAACATTCCAGTAATGCAGCTTTCTGGCAAGCCTTAGTTATCATCAAAATGAGTTTTTTGTACCCAATCAATTCAAGTGGTGAATGCAGTGAAGAAGAAGATAAATGAGATTGGCATTAATCTCACTGCCTATTTTGGATGAGCTCACCACATAGTCGACTTGTTGCTAAAACATCATTACAAAAGGAAAATTCTCAAGAACTATAAGACCTTTATTCTGGACATACCAAAGTCTGTTTAATTTCACGTTTTGGATACGTACCAATTAACCAGCCCATGTAAACGATGATTTGAGCTTCTACTAAAGCTCCAAGCCGATATCTAACTTGCCCGCGGTTATAGATAGCTTGCAATAGTTTTTTAGATTGAAATATATGAGGAGCAGCTCATGCATAATCAAAAGCCTTAGCCCTCGGGGCTTGATCCGCCTTAAACCGCATCATCGAGGTCAGGGGTTTGATTATCACCGGGTCAGGGGTTTGATGTGGGTCAGTCTAGGAACGTGGAAAATAAATAGAATGTTTGTTAATGAACTAGCAAGAAGCACACCAGTAGGTTTCCACCAGTAGGTTTCCAGTTCGTTCTCGGCACTTTTTTTTTTTTTTTAGCAGGCTTGCCTAACCCGAGATGCCCCATTTCTTGCAATTCTAACATGTCTACGTGACCTGCCACCTCATCTCAATTTGTTCTAAACCGTTGGATCTTCAAAATTTAACATCAATAGCTACGAAAATTAGAAAACCAAAGAAAATTAGCCAACTCCGGTAGGGTTGTGGAACACAGGCTTCTTTTTTAACCGGGGTTCTTGTGACATCAGCCTAGATAACTTGGATTCTCCTACTTATAGTCATGGATTTCACGGGTTTCATTCTTTAGAAGTAGTTCTTGAAGGGCTTATTTGTCTACTTGTGTTGGTTTCACCGGGGTTCAAACTAGTTGCCTACTAGGCATCATCAGTCAGCTTGAAGAAGACAAGAGTGGTTTTCTGTACTTGTAGTGACATATTTAATGCTTGGAAGTAAGTTTTCAAAGGTTTATTGCTTGCAGATGGATTCGTTGTTCACACTGGTTTCGTATAGATTGTGCTATTAGATCAACGCAAATTTGCCAGGGATCAAGCTTGAGAAAGGGGGAAGAGACTTCTGAGATGGTCTTCAAGTGCAAGGCATACGGACACATATCAGAGCTTCAAGATTGGGTTAAGTATACAAGAATGTCATTTTAGGTGACATTCTCATGTGGAAGCAATGCCGATGAGGCGTTGCTGACACATGAGAATGTCACCTAAAGTGACATTTTGTTACGTGAAAACCACTTACATTACATTCTGCGGGAGAATGTTGGGTAAATGTCCAGAATATTGGATAAATGTCTAGAAAAATTGAATGTAAATTCTACTTTACATTCTTTAAAAGAATCACTGGCACGTGTCAACACACAATTGGACTAGAAGGCAGAAAGTAGTGTAAGTGGTTTTTACGGATATTTTAAGGCATGTGCAACAGACTGGAGTAGAGAGGACCTTGCGAAAGAGCTGGACCTTGTTTGCAGAATCTGTCATGGGAGCAATGATATTCATGGAAAGAGACTACATTGGAAGACTTGTGAGCTTTTGGCCAAAGTGCATGATGGTATTGATCAAGTAGCTATGCGTAAGCAAATGATCTTCATATTTCAAGGTATGCAAACATTTCTCTGTATTTCCTTTGTTAGCATATTTCTTGTTTATCCTGATTGGTGATGCAATCCTCAATTATTGTTAATGAAATTACAATAACTGTTGAATCAAGTAATTGACATTCTCATAGACACTCCCTTTTACATATACGTCATTATTATTGATAGAAACTTAACAGGGACATTTATAGCTTGACATTGTGTGAGTATGCCACGATGAATATCCTTGCTCCAGACTAATTATTGTCTTTGTGTATGAGTTTTTTCCTACCCTGTGCATTGTATAGCCATCCGATAGATGCTTAATGAACGTTCTGCTCTGTTAGCAATGCTCTTGACACTAATTCGTCACTGGATAAGCTTTAAATTGTGCCACTGTTGCCATGTACTGTGACGACCATACCGTATTATACCATGTACACGGTATGGGACATACCGTATTATACCCTGTACACAGTATGGTCGC
>JAANSK020178883.1:0-24973 GCA_011763485.2 Isoetes engelmannii
GCTGGTATACAGAATCATATCCTTACGAGTGACCCGGACAAAGCCGTTGTCGTTCGTCCAACACTTCCTGGATGTAAGATCCTAGAGTTCCGATTAGAGATGATTAGAACTGTTGTTTTATTGTTATGATGTTATGAGATTATGGTAGGATGCTTTGTATAGCACCTCTTGTGTGTGGGAATTAGGCGTAGAGACCTAGAAGCCTAGAAGCTATATTATATGGTTCTAGCAGTTAGACCTCATTAATTCCCATTATATTCGACTTGTGCATAGAGAGCCCACTTAATCGTGGGTCTAGGGTGGCTGGTTTAGAATAGAGGACTTGTTCTAGTTGTAGAGGGACTCACAGCGTGCTCGTTCTATTGGAGGTCCATAACTAGCTAGATCTAATACATTGTCACTAAATGTGGGCAAGGTATGGGTTTGGCTCAAGGTAAATGAGCTTAAAAACCTTAAAAACTCGAATTAAGCTAGAATACCATCTTATATTACAAACAATGGTTCGTCGCGCAAAACATATAATAATACGGTAAATTTGCTAAGGTTTCCATATGATTGTGTTGTTATATCTGTTTATGTGTTTATACACAGTACGTCTAGGGCGCGCACTGTATTCTCAATTTGTTTGGGCTCAGAACCTTTGGTGCACGTAAGGTTTGGCATGCACAGTGCATGCACAAACAACATGTGCATACATTGCATGCATGCACGCAATGCATGCACTCCCGCCCTGCACGCACGCAGTGCTTGCAATGCATGCATGCAGTAAGGTTGCATGTTGAGTCCCCTCTTAATTTAAAGCAATGCAAGGCACATGCCTCACTTTTTTAAGACCCCTCAAATTCTGGTTTTTGGCTGCTGGTTTTTGGTAAAGGCTTAAAATAACACAGTGGAGTAGAGAATTTAGAATGAGATCATTGGACGCATAATGCTTAGTATTGGAGGCTAGTAGAGTGTAGGAGGCAGATAACTGGTTTTATCTTCTGGGTTCAAATCCTAAGTTCTGGAAATAATAGTCGTACCTGCCGAGGAGCATCTGGATGTGTCTTCCAACGATGAAGCAATCTTAGTTCCTTGCAATAAGCTTAACTTTCTTTCTATATACGGCCCAGTCCAAACCTTATTCCTTACAGGGACTTTTCTGGATGACAGATCTTGTTCTTTGAACACTCATTACTTGGATAGAGATTTTCTTTTACATGGTAAGAGTACATCGCGATATGTCAAATAGTTGTTAAGATTCTTGTTTCAAGACACCCTAGTCTAGGACTACTTTAAGGGGGACATGTAGGCCAGTGATATTTACTTGCAAACATGAATTTGCAGTAAGCAGTGAGGATAAAGATATTTAGTGGTAAACTTGAATTTGCAATAAATAATTCAGTAGATCGATACCTAGTCAAACTTCCATTCAAGCTTGGCCAGTGTTGGAACATGTATTAACTCAACTTTGCTGATAATGCTTTTTCAGGAATCATTCCTACCGGATTAATTGGCATGTCTATGCTCAAGTTCCTAGAATTGTGTAGCAATATTTTGAATGATCTAGACCCTACAATGTTGCACTTTCATTCCTTGTTAGTCTAGATAGTTCTACTTTTCTCCTATGTGCTATATGCTTAACACGTTCCAGCATCATACATTGTTATTATTAATGTCTGTGTCCTACCCCTTTTAGCTCCATAAAATATTACCTTGGTATGGAGCTTATTTAAAAAGAAATGACCCCTAGGCCCTGAAGGAGGCCAAAAAGAAATTTTCATACACATCCTATTACATATTACATATTGTATATATTAATAATAATACATTAATATTAAACCATTGTACACTACATCTCAAATTTTTAAAAATTAAACCATTGAATTAAATCCCTCCAGACCCCCATGTTGTTTTTGCTGATATTCATACAAGGGGTCCAACAGTAGGCTCAGACAGTTGGATGCCACTTTCGGGCGATCTTGGCCATCGTTAAGCGTGATTCATTTTATAGAAAGTTTTAGTTAATTCTCAGTTTCCAATACAGAATTAAACCAAATTTGTACACATGTACGTGCATATGTGTTTGAGGCTCCTCCACTGGCGCACTATGAGAGCATTTCCATGATAAAATGCTTGAAGAAACAATTTATTTTAAGACCAGCATACATAAATGTTTCAATAGTTAGATAATATGATTTTCCCCTAGGGAAACTCTAAAAATACCGAGCCTATAAATAGAACTCCTAAGCTCAAAAATTAAGGTTTTCATTTTCTTCTTTTCTTTAGCTCTGTCTTGCAAGCTAATTCTTGGGCGTCAGGGATCCTATTTGAGTGTCGTTTGATATGCCTCGCACCAAGCAAACCGCGAGGAAGTTACACAAAGCCGAAAGGGTAAGCGCCCAGGTTCGAGTCATCGAATAGAAACCCAAAAAATATGAGTCACAAAAGAAGAAGCTAACCAAGAAGAAAGGAAGGCGTGGCGCATTCAAAATGAGTTGTGTGTATTGAAAAGGGAAGAGAAGCAGAAGAGGGAGGCGAGAGCGAAGAGATTGGTTGAGAAGAACAAGGGGAAGCAGTCGAAAATGAAAGAACCACCAAAGAAGAAGCAGGAGAAGACCAAGAAGAGAAGCGCTCCCGGCATAGTGATAGGAGGATGAAACGCCGGAGATGAGCCATCTTCGTCATTTGACACTGAGTCAGATGATAATGCTTATAGGTGACAGAGGCAGCTTCTTTCAAGAGAAGGTGCGTCAGGAGTACACATGAAGCCCCTAACAAGGGATGACCCCGATGCAATAGACATGTTGGACGAAGAGGATGTAGGTAATGCAGAAGATGAAATGGCCATTGCTAGAGCAAAGGTATTAGATGAGTCGGAGGAGCCCGATGTACCACCCTTCCCGAGTGGCCGCTACCAGATAAGAAGAAAGATGGCAAAATGACAAAGGAAGCGTACACTCTGATGAAGGTAGGTTGTACAAGAAGAAGATGGCAGAATACACGACCTACAAGAAGATGTATGATGCCTATTGTGAAGTATATTGAATCTGGGAGGCCAACAAGGGAAACAAACCCGTTGAGGCCACCGCCATATGAACCAGGAGTACCCAGGAAGCTGGCACAGCACGGGTAAGAATTGAGGTATTCCGAAGCCCTGAAGGAGATCCGTCACTTTCAGAAGAGCCCTAGCTTCCTGATCCCAAGAACGAGGGTCATGCGCTTCGCCCATGAGATCTTGTGGGATTCCGACTCGTCCAAGCGCGTGACAAATGATATGCTACTAACATAGCAAGAGGAAACCTGAAATGGAGATATCCCAACAGTTTGAGGACTTTCTGGCATGTGCCCTGCATGCCAAATTATCACTTGTACGCCTAGAGACCTGCATTTGGCAAGGTTCATCAAAAGGAGAAGCAGATAGCTATAAGTAGTATTCTTTATCCATGTATAAAATTTTTACCCTCCCATATGTACATGATTTTGAGTAATATAAACTTAAAAGTTGGTTGTCTGTCTCTTGTTAAGTTTTATGGAGATATGTCTAGTTTATTTCGTAAAAAAAATTGTTAAAAGCTAGTGAAATGGTGATCAAATACCCACATAATGCGCAGATGACACTTAAATTTTAAGTGCGTCAATGACACACTGAGAGTATTTGGCCCTAGTTCAGGTACTCGGTGACATAATATGATATAAATGCACCAATTCATTAATTTGAGAATTCTCAAAATTCTCTTTTGCTCCAAATAGCTTATAGCATGCGTATAAAGCTTAGTTCGCATGCAAAGTTATGCAAAATTATGGGAGGGACTATGCCCATTTGCCAACTAAGCTTTATACGCATGCTACAAGCTATTTGGAGCAGAACGAGAATTTTGAAATTCTCAAATTAATGAATTGGTGCATATAAATAGATATGTATCTAAGTGTAAGGGAGTGAGTAGAGCAAAAATATACCCGTAGTTTCTAAGTTTGACTTCATTTTCACCCAAAAAGAGGGGCAAATGCTCACGGGTAAAAGCATGGAAGGGCGTCTAGAAATGTAGTCCTTTTTATACACATGTACCAAATGCACAAATTTGGGAGTCCGATAATCATGAACCACCAGTAACTTCACAAGATTCGTCCTTCCATTCAGTACAATGTATATATGCCCTTTCATAAGACAACCCTAGCTTCTTCTGATCCCCAAAATGTACCCCAAAGATGTATAAAAAAATGTACAAATTCGTCCTCCAATTCAGCACACGTATATACACCCTTTTATGCTTTTACCCTCACGTACTACGTAGATGACACTTCCAAAGATGTTAAAAGTGTAATTGGCACACTATGACAATATTTCAACCTTGTGATCCACCATAACTTGATCTAGCCAACTCCATATGACCTAAAATTTGTTCCAATAGATTTTTAGACTGTCTATTACTTGTTTATGATATTCAATTAGCCTAGAAACGTCAAACTTTGCTCCATATTGATCCAAGTGTCCCAAACCCTGAAATCCTAAGTTAGGGTTTGCCTATAATCAGAAGCATAACTCTGTTAGTACCTCACAAGTTTTTGCTTTCAACTCTAAGCATTTTTCAAGTCCCAATAGCACTCCAGACACCCTTCGTCAATGACAGCTAGCATTTTGGCATGGCCACTAGTTCCTTCAAAAAATGGTATAGCGCCTCAGCCTATGTCTCTAAAATAGATGTCGATTTAGTCTATAGTCTTTTCCAAAAGAAACTTGATGTGTGTCAGCCACTTTAGCTGCAGCCCTTATCAAGATTTATGCAAGAGTTCCAGCAGAAAATAGGTCCTAGAGTACAAGCGCTGTTCACTTATGAAGGAGACTTTGTTTCCAAAGACGCCTTGCAAGCAGCTCTAAACCACATACCCATCATTGCCAAGAACTTATCTAGTAAAATCGCACGCATGCTGGATTACATGGCGCTTAGTGTCATGTGCACGAGATACTTATACAATGCTACCTTAGCTATATTCTTGTCTTATAGAGCCCATACCATGCTAAGAGAGCCATCTATTCAGCCATTCAATCTTGAACCCATAGACTCCAAGAGAAACCAATAGATGTCGAACTCTCTATGCCAGAAGAGCAGGAAGAGAAGGAAGCTGACCTAAGAGGAGAAGAAGACTACGTAGAAGTAAACTCCGAGAAAGAATGAGAGGAAGTAGAGAAAGAGATCAAGTGCATCAACGAAGATCAACAGAGACTTCAGATAGCTGAGCCAATAAGGATGGGCATCACAAGCCTATCCATGATCATTGTAAAAGGTCAAGAATATCTTTTCTTGAACGACATCAAGAACCTTACCGAATGCATCGTGGGGATACTGACTCGATGGGATTTTGTCACTTCTTCGACAACAAGAAGGCATGGACGATCTCATGGATCGAGAAGTTGAAGACCTTCCATCGGAAGTTGGAGAAGCGCAACATACACAGGCTATATCATATCAAATATAGTGGCCTACAGCAGAGTCATAAGTCATATAGCAAAAGATCCAATATCTAATGAAGAATTTATAGCACTTCAGGAGCAGATGGGGATTAGAAAAAAACAACAAGTGCATTGTTACCAAGTCCGTCTATAGCAGCAAGCAGGTGCCAGGGAACCATTAACCTGACAGGCTTCGGGACAATGGGATGTGAACATGAGGATTTCATGACGATACACTTGGACAAGTATGCCTCCAGGCACATCGTAACTTCATCAGGACGAGAACCTCGAGGGGGACGAGCACCCAGGTATTGTCTTCCTCTCCTTACAGATGACATGGTGATAGATTTCATCGAATTTCATCCCACGGGGAGAAGAGGTAATCCACATGCTTGTGGCACTCTTAGGCTTCGACAGACACGCAAGATGATGCCAAGTGGCTCGATGGACTTGAGCATCTTCGACGTCGCCGTACCACATCCTGTGCCTAGGGTGACTAGCAGTGACTGCAACTCTCACAAATGATAGGAGGCGATGAGAGGAGGCTCGTCAAGAGACATCCTCAAAAACTTGGAATGAAGATTTGACACGACCTGAACGAAAAAGTTTCAAGAAGATCATCCGGATTATCAGTGATCTCGAAAGCATGTGTATTAATAATACTGTATTATGTTGAATTTGTGTTGAATACATCAGATATATAAATAAAATTATAATATGATTTTGTCTTGCATTATAAGTGTTCTATTCATATTATTGCTAACAATAATTAAACATTAAAACAAATGCAACAACAAAGAAGCTCATAATAATTTGTTGTAATCCAATGTATGCAGCAAGGACTCACGGGCATATCAGAATGTCGCAAACTAACCAATCTCAAGGAGCATATTGGCATCTTAGAGTCTTATTCCGCCAGTGATGCAGATTCTCGAGTAGGAAATGACCCAGATGAGGTCAAAAATCCAAGAGATATGGCAATTGCTTACAGTAAGACTTCCACCACAACCACCACCACCAGAGTATCCCAATGCCGAGGGTGTACAAGAGCTTCAGGAGCAACCAATCATACCACTCCCGGCACCAGCAACAACAGCTGCAAGGGGTAAAAAGAGAGCACAAAAGCAAAGGCATCATAGGTCATCTAGCTCTGGATCTGAGTCTTCCGAATCGGATACGAGAATTGAAACAGAAGACGAGGAGGAAGCTTCAGTTGTGGCTGAGGGAGCTCCACCTAGTAACAGGGCAGCCAGGGATAGAACCAGAGCAAAGACTGACAAGAGTGCAGACTATCGCAAGAAGGTAAATTCAGCCGTGAGTAACCTGTGGAAAGCCCGAAAGCTGGGACAGTTCGCAGGAACCAAGAGGTCCGATATGAACGCAAAAGCATGGTTGGATGAGATGAGATGAGAGAATTTGGCAATGCCTATGGAATGAAGGACAATGACAAAGGCAAAGTAGCCACTGCAAATCTTAAAGGTCCGTCCCACATATGGTGGAAGGGTTACTCTCATGCTCATGTTTTTAAGCCGGAATAAGTGCAAGTTCAAAAGTTCGCAAAGGCCTTCAAGCAACACTATGTCCCCAGGTACCATATGTGCCAAATGGTGCAAGCTTTCGACAGGCTCGAGCAGGACCAAAGAACAATTACATCCTACACCAAAGAACTCATGTGCTTATAGTTTTACGTGCTGAAAACTGACAAAAGGCGTGCAATAAACCCGCGCTCAGTGGCGGAGGCATAGGATAAGGCATTTTAGCTTGGAAGTCCCGACAAGTCCAGTTACCCCAATTCAAAAAGGAGGGGGTTATGACAAAGCCAAGAGTGCAAGTCCAATTACCCCAATTCGGAAACAAGGGGGTTATGACAAAGCCAAGAGTGCAGGAGCTTACAGCTCAAGATCAACTAGCCCAGGACCAACCAAAAACAACTACAATGGAGGGGGTTATAACAAGCAAGAAGGAAAGAAACATGGTATGAGCTTTAAACATCGTTTTGGCATCCAGAACCTTTTCCGCATCGCCGACCTCCGACTATATTTGGTTTTACTTCTTAAGATGATCCGCTCAACTAGAGGTTTACTTGCAAAGGAAGAAATCCAAAGAGTTGCTTGCAAAGGAAGAATTTTGGAGACTGTAGGTCGTCACGAAAAAAAAAAAAAAAAAAAGAAGGGGGGGGGGAGGGGGGGAGGGGGACGTGTTTGCAACTCTTGAGACAAAAACGAAAAAGAAAAGGTGAAAGAAATGCCAAAAAACACTGAAATCGCTCATTGGGTCCTATAATCACCTTACATATTATCTTACATAGGTGAGTACAAGTCTTATCATGTGTAGTGTGCTTAGAATGAAGTGAATGAGTGCAAGCCTATCTTATGTAGTGTGTGTCTGAGAATGAATGGTCATATGTCCTAAAGGATGCTGCCAATGTAGTAGCACATTAAAACTACTAACTAAGGTACATTGCTTCCTTCTTATCACTTTGCACAGACGTAAACAACAGATAGGTGTCGCTCTGCCCTAGCGGTATGCCGCCACGTGGACCTTTTTTTTTTTTTTTCCTTTCCAAGAAATTCATCTACTAACATTCTGCTTTTTTACGTGGCTTCTCTGTTGTACCAGATTAGCGATGTGTGGCACAAAACGGACGCCTATCTGTCAATCACGTTATACGGAAGTCTCGAGACTTCCTTGATGTGTCAACCTACCTCCGCATTGTCGCACGTCGACATATCTCAACAACAAGAAAGTCTCATATATACGAAATGGAAAGTCTCGTATATACAGAATGAAAATACAAAAAAAAAAAAAAAAAAAAATTATCGTCCACGAGAACCCAATCGGGAGAAAATACAGAACGAAGCTTAGAAATGCAATTGTCACAAATAATACCATACAATCATACCTAGGCTTTGTGGAGCAAAAAGAGTTGTTAACAAACTTAGAAGAAACGAATAAATTGAACATCCTATGGCTTTTGAACAATGCATTGAAAATAGCGCAAAACTGAGACTACCTATTTCCAGGGATGGGCCGGGTGGAATGGTTCAGGGGACATATCTTTGGATGTGGAGCTTTTGCGTATCATTGAAGGCGACCTCGTTGCCATCGCACTTTTGGCTCTTCTAATAGTGGTAGGCCTACGCATATGAAATTTTGAACTATCTTCTGATTTCTTATCAAGAATACTTTGAATCCTTCTGATTTCTGCATCTCTTGTTTTAACCTGTAACAATGCATCACCTAGTTTCTCGTTCAAATCTTTATTTTTAGCTTCTAGTTCCTCTTTACTTGGATCCTTCTTGCCCTGTGTTGCGACGAATGCCTTGAGCCCATCATATTCACTATTCTTTATTGAATATCGAGAAAAGGGTGTAACTATCTCTGGTACAGACACATTCATCTCATCTGGCAGTGTAATTTGTGTAAATCTCATTTGTCTCTCTAGTTCCATAGTAATACTTGCATTTTTCTTTGGAATGTATAAACGAGATGGAGATCTTTGCAGAGTAGATGTGTCTCTTCTAATTTTATGAATAATAACTTTTTGTTTTGAAATAATTCCTCTGTAATATTCTAGTTGTCCCTGCACGTGACCATGATCAGATTGATAGTTAGAATTCCTTTCAACTAAGAACCTTATATGTAGAAGTATGTGGAATTGCTAAAGTGAAGGGCAATAGAATCTATCCTCAAATACTATAATTATAGAAAGCAAAAGTTCTTGAAGCTTGAGTCAATAATGTCTTAACAGCTAGTTGATAATGCATCTGGGTAAAGTACCTGCAGTTTCTGTACTATGAATGCCATGCGTCGAACATTGCGATTTGCTGAAGAAAAATCATGGAGAAGTTGCAAGTTCTGTATTGTTATGTGCTTGATCTCTTCCATGCAACGTTCATCGGTTCTCTTCATACAACTTTTTAGCATGGCAACAAAGTTTTCCAAGGTATCCCTGCCGACGACCATTTCTAGATGAGAAAAAGAAAGGTGTGTTCTTGCAGTATAGCTAGGAATGCAAAGCTTAGGTGATTACTATTCAAAGCATTTCCGTTTAGTTGATGAAATAATCAATGGCCTAATTTAGGTTTTGTTACCTTTGGCGCATAATTTCTGCCCTAGATTCCAGACCTTGAGCAACAGCAGCACGCTGGGAATCCTTGACATATGCAAGGAAAAGGCCTTGTGTTAATTGTGGCCATTCCCCAGGAGCATGATCTTGGACAATCACAGCTAATGCTTCTCTAAATGCATCAAGGTACTCATCCCTGCTACGTATCTCTTTGTGAAATCTAATTAATCTCTCTTGTTGATCCAAAACTCTTTCCTTTAGTACTCTTATGTGCTCATCTTCTTTAAACTTTGCCGCAGCATCTAGGGCTTCCCGGGTATGCATTTCTTGAATCTTTCCATGCAGTTGATTTATTTCATCTTGCAATGGTTTCTGTCTCTCTTGCCACTGCAAACACTTTTTTTTTATTAGCAACGCAGCCACTTTCATCTTCTTAGGGGATCATGATCTTCATTTTCTAAATCATTTTCAGGGGCATCTGGTCTAGTAAATATTATTGTTGATGGTGTTTTATGTAATTACCAACCAAGTTACCTGTTTAATCTTTATATTTTGAAGAATTGAGTGGGTTTCTTTTTCCCGGGTAGCATGCATTAAGGCCTTTCTATGAGCGTCTGTCTCTTCCACTAGTGTGTCTAGTATTTGCTTTTTATAATCAATCTCTACAACAATATTTTCCAAGCGTGCATTCTCAGTTTCGAGAAGACGAACGGTACTTTCTTGTGCAGTGGATGCAGTTTTCAATTCTGAAATCTGGAGTTGAAGAGTAGTTGCAGTCTTTTTCTCAAGAAGCATCTTTGAACTTGCTTCATCTGCACGTTCCTCTTGTCTCTTCACCTCAAGTCTCATTCTATTCACAGCAGTGTCCAATTCCTCATCATTAATTAAAAGATCTTCCTCCATATATGTCTGCCAAAGAAGGGAAAAAAAGGCAATAATCAAATTATGGTCTCAACAAGTAATGATGAGTTAAAAGGTGCTTTGCATGCATACATACTTAATTTCTACGTGAAACTAGTCTCTTAATGCAGCACTGGTGTCTAATTAAAAATTGAATCTTTTCACACAAGAAGTGCAGTTGCTAGCCAAAAGAAAAGACATGATGAAACATCTTTTACATTGGTTCCCGTAGCCAGGATATTGAAAAATTGTATTTCCGAAAGGAGTTGCCTTATTAAGCAATTGTGTGTTTTATAGGCTCCTTAGCTTGGTAATAATACGAAGGATCACTAACATATTAAGGATCAGCACAGCTCCCTATGGCTATAATTAGAAGATCTGAAATATGAGATGGAATTACCTCTTGTACATCATTTGAATCCAGTGTAATTTGCAACGACAAAAATTACCTCGTATTCCCGTATTTGTTTATTGCAATGGGCCTCAAATTCTTTCATCTTCTTGTTTGCTTCTAGTTCAGCAATTTTCATTTCTTCATACAGCTTCTGAACATGACTATTGTGCTCTTCCACTTTTTTTGCTATCACTTCATCACACAATTCTTTTGTTTTTTCAGCTTCTACTTTCCAATACTGTGTTTTGGAGGTCTCTGAGCTGAACTGTATTAGAATATCAAAACAACTCGTTAGAGATCATTACTACACAAAAGATATATTTATGGTTCTACATAGAAAGTTATTAGCATCCATACTTAAACGTGAAGTTGTATTCAATATTAGGGGTGATACACATATTGAATAGCCGATAAACCATAATTCCTATAATTATAAATTAGCCTCTTGTTGTACAATTGTATGTAGCTATTTAATATATTAAAAAACCATAATTAGTCGTGTAAAAAAAAGTAACATGCGCTCTTTGTATAGCTATTGTGCTTTTAGACAGCTATTTCATATACCACAATCAGGGTCAATTTGCACCTGCCGCTAAGTTTAATTAAGTTAAATTTTACTCATAATTTAATATATTAACTAGATGATTGATTTCACACCAAAGCTAGTTACGGATTTTGGTTACACTAACTTAAAGAATACGTTCACACATGTTTACTTATTGGTTAAAAATAACTTACTATAAAGGCATAAAAAATTATGAGCACAATCAACTTAACTTAAGTGACCTTTGAGAGGTCACTTTAACTTAGTGTTATCTTTTGTTTTGGTTAATTTTTAGTTAATTTTGTTAATTTCACTGAATGCAGTGCCAAGATGATTTTAGTTAGTATTTTTTTTAAAAAGTTTATTATTCCTTAACCACTATTTGTAACTGTAGGCTAACTCAAATAGTAGTGCGAAAGTAAAAAATCAATTTTCACCTTAACTTAACCACAGCTGCAAATGGACCCTTAGTCGGAAAAAAGTACTAATCGTAGTATTAAATTAAATTTAGCATCTACCTATAGAAAAAATTTGAAGAATATAGACAATCCAAAACAATTGTCGACCTTTAAGTTGTTGCAGAATTTTTGTCGCATAATTCCAGGAGGGGTTACTAGTTTGAAGCTAGTTGTATTGTGGATGCACAAATACACAACTGCGGATTAATTGATTACAGCTTGCGATAATAGAAACTTCTTGGTTCCCATTCTAGTTTTATCCCCATACCATATGCAAAAAGCAAAAAGATGACGGAGAATGGAAAGAAATGCAAGTGGAAAGAGAGTGTATCCTGCAAGTTTAAATGTTCACACCATTTTAAACTGACACAAATGTTGGTGTGTTGTGCCTGACTCATAGACCAGATGGTGTCCAATTTAAAAAATGCTCATCTTTCAAACTCGAACACGTGCTAGGTGCTACGCTAAATTTCTTAGAATTTAATTTAATTTAGTAGTTTAACATTCCCGGTACTGCAATTTGGTGCATCACATTGCACCAATAATCTGGAACCATGTTTGGATCCTATGATGCTTGATCACTACCTATACATGTGAAACACTGAAGATAATCGTGAACTACCTAAGTTCCCCAACTGTTATATTCTAACGTTATATTATAAGGGTATACTTGTTTGGTCCAACTTTTCTTGTTTGCTCCGATGAGCTTCTCTTGGCTGCCGCCAGTTGCAGCATCCATCGGGCAAACAACTTACTTTCGAGACCTTTGGCCACCAAAACCCTAGCTTGGCTATACTTAGTTGCTCCCCCGTGTTTGATTGATGTTCTTTTCTTTTCGTCTAGTATGTTTGTAAAAGTTAAGCTTGATATATTTGTTTGGTGAGGGAGCTTGTCTCCAGCTCTCATTCGTGCTTATTATCCTGTGCATGTACTGTCTCATAACCCAATTGGGTTCAAAAGGACGTAAAAAACTCCTTCTCCTTCTCCTCCTCCAACTCCAAATACGTCATTGCTTCTTGTTGCTTGTTACAACCTACATTTTTTCTATGTTAGACTAGTCTAAGCTACAATTTAGAAAAATATTATGTGTACGAGATCCTTGATTAGACCCTAAATGGTTAAATAGGCAGCATGCATTCAAGGTCTAACGTAGGTCGACAAGGTCTAACGTAGCTAATCTAAGTCGACTAGAATCAAATCCCGGATCAATATCCACACTCAAGCTCCATGATCCAATATATGCACTCAGCCTCCACCAAGAGGACTACGAGTCAAACATATGGTTCTAGATTCTAATGCTCAACAAAGAGTCGAGAATGAGCTCCTAGCTACATGCCCTTCCGAGCAATGTAGTGTGGTGTGTGGTCACATGTCCAGTTGGATGCTACCTAGTGGCATGACGTTAAAACTACCTACCTACCTACCTACCTACCTACACGTTGAATACAATATTATTTTCCTAACAAGAACAAAAAAAAAAATCGAGACATAATGTACGAGGGTGACTCCCCCTCTATAAACTGCCCATTTGTTATGCGATCGCGTCTCTCGGACTTTACAGAGTTCCTCACGTCTCCTAGTCAACTGTATATGGGAAATATCTCTCTGTATGGAGAAGTGAGTGCCCTTCCGATGGTTTCCATGCTGGTGAACATATAACCGGTCCTGTAATGTACGAAATTGCACAAGGATATGGCAGGGGCGGTCTAGTCTCCGTGCTCCCACTCTCTGGACTGTAACAAAATCTGGTTTTCGGATCTGCATGGTGTTCGTAAAGAATTGTGTGGCCGTATCCATGTCCAAGCCAGTAGCTGCCTCTGGTATCCCAACCAACCTCACATTTAGACTCTTGTCTTGCTCTAGGTCATGTGGTGCTGGTCCCTGTAAGGGGTCCTGGTCCGCCTCCTGCATTGGTGCATCAAAAGCCACCTGCGGTTCTGCTACCGGCCCGTGAAGGATTGTAGGTCATCCATTTGCACCATCGCGTGCACTCTATTACTGATTTTTTCAACAACTGCTGATGGTGGCTGTAAATTAAATCCCCTCAAAATCGTGGTGTAAAACATGACGATCATCTGATACAGGACCTGTCCCTTTACGTGGATTGACGTACCACTGATAATAAACTTATTCCACACATCAAGCAGAGTCTTATCTGCTAGCAATAACTGATCAAGAACCTCCCGATGGTGGAGATCTAGCTTATCCATGAGTTCATGCATGCCCCGCGCTGCCTGAAATCGTTCTCTCTGTGTTGCGATGCTAAGGGGCGGGTTGCCCAAGGTCTCTGTTTCGGGCGCCTCTATTGCATTGAAGATAGGATTGAGATGCGTGACTGGATCCATTTGGTGTGCCTTCGGCACTGAATCCTTGATCTTCCGAGTCATTGTAAAAGGCGAGATAGAGATGGTTGCTTGGGGATGAATAGGTTTAGGGGAAAAAACAGATCTTAGGGGGAAGTTAGAATGGGTGGCAGAGATCTGAGGGAACAAATCGAGCCTGGGGATAGCAAGACAGTCACGGATATAAGTGCAATTCGGATGTGAGCGTAGGGGCTTCAGGGGAAAAGTAGTGCGCTCTTAAGAAATCATGGGTGCCAAAGTAGAACAAAGCAAGGCAATTAAAGTAAAAGAACTGGATAATAGACAAAACCTGGGAATCTCGAAATCTTGTAAAATTGCAAGAGGTCTGCAGGATGAATCAGAGTTGTGGCATTGAGAGAAATCTGGGCTCTGTGATGCATTGGGCAGATGCGTTTGAAGGCAGCCAAACTGGAATTTTTCACAACAAATCGGGAACACTTATTGGGCCGGTGATGAACCATGGTGCAAAACCCTGGTGCAAAAGTAAGCCTGAGTCTTAACCAGAAGCGACCTGTACTTTGTTGGGCCGAGTTGGTGCTTGATAGGGAAATATGAGTGTTATCACACCTTTGTCCTAATAATGCTATTTGAATTCTCATTTGGGACTTGCAGGGTCAAAAGCACCCAAGATGGTCCATGTGTTTAACTAAAAAGTATATGAAAAAATTGTAGCAATATCAAGTGCAACATTAGATGTATTTTTACTTTTGATAAGTATGCAAATTGATGAGAATGGGTAGGCCTAGATAACTTGATTGGCATAAAACCTTTTTTCAAAAAGGATGTCACAGCTTGATTTCATTTTATTTATGAAACGTTATGAAAAGGTTAAAGAATTCTCATGGGTATTTGCTAATGGATTTATAGGTCAAGGTATTGGCAACTAGTAATTTTTTTGCATGTAAAAACATTCATATGTTAACCTTTGTCTATGTCTATGAAGCCCATAGAAAGTACTTGAGATGCTAAACCACTTAGCTTTAACAGTACAACGTGTAGTGCAATTATATAGCAAGGGCATTACACATCACATTATGTGCTTCAACAAATAGGTAAAGATTTGTTGTCACGTTTGTGATGGATGCAACATCTTGGAATTTCAATTGTCATAATGTAAATCAGAATGGCATTTAGTAGATAAAGACCAAGTGTGTTTAATTCATACTTGTGCATACAACATCAAGAAATATGATGACTTGCAATATGATGTCTTACTTAACAAGCTGCAAAGTCCTCTTGCAATTTGATAAGTGCCTTGTTAAGGCTCATCAACTGTTCTGATTGCAGATTTTTATTCGAGATACATGTGCCAAGCTTTGTTGGTCCATTGATGCCTTGAGCCCAAGAATCCTAAGAAAGGAAGATCTTGATGCCATTTGCTCGTTTCCTCTTTGGATAGAGGTGAATTTGTGTAGAAGACAAAGTTCCAAATATTATATATATATTGCTTAATTGTGTTTGAGAGTTTTGCAGAAAGAAGATTCTATTCGTAACAGCACCTCACAGTTACACGTTTTTTGGACAGTTCGTATCTAGGGACTCCACATATTCCTCTGTCCACTCATCTTCACTTTGATGTCCATTTAATAATATAATATTTAAAAATACTCTTTATTTCTTCCTCTGTACTGTAATACCTCTATGATGAACGCCCCAATATAGTGGCATCTATAGCAGAATAGTTGTGCCAGATTTTACTTCTACAGCATATCGGATTCTAATCATCTCATATACGGGACGATGTGTCAATACATGATCTTCATTTTCAATATCTCCATCACCACATACCTTACATGTCTTCACTCTCAAAAGATTTTGTTCCATCTTCCTACTTCAACATCAAGCCTAGGTGAGCTCAGGTGCATCTGGTATATTATGTGTCTTTTTCCCAATCAAAATACATGTCTCTAGATGCCCGACATGTGTAATCCATGATCGTAATCTACCTTGGGTGTTCATCTTAATATGTGGATTTAGCCATAGCTTTTCAATCATCTTTTGTTTGTTTAAAAGATATATTCCATCTGTCCAGCCATTTTTTAGGATCTAAGAACCATCCTTGTTCACTTCTAGTCTGAATTGCTCAATGGGAGAGTGAGGAGGAGCAATTTTATAGCATACCATGTCAGCAACATCTTATTAGACATATCTGTCACTCTTATTGGGTCATGCCAATCGTCTTACATTGAATGCATTCTAATCGCGAAGAGAGAGAAGTAGAGGGAGGGAGGGATGGGGAGAGAGACCTGATTTTCAAAATGATTGTAAATTTCATTCTCCCTTTGTTGTTGTGATTGGATAATTCCTTGCAATGTATCTTCCATATTCTTCTTATAATTTTCTAGCTCTTCTCTCAACGTCGACAATTCATGTTTTAGGCTCATCTCTCTATAAGCATATTCTTTCTCTTTTTCTTTCATCTTGTCCATACAAGCTTGTCTAGCTTGCTCTTGCTTAAAATTTGAATGAGATTCCTCTTTTTGTAGGTTGTCCTTTACTTCCTGATACAAGCATGCTAGCATCAACACTATGAACCACTTAATCTTTTGTGTTATAGAAAACATACCTCAAACTCCCTCTTAGCAGCATCCAAATCAAGCATGTTTATCAATACACATTCGTTTTCATCATCCCTTTTTTTATGGGCTTTCATCTCCTCAAAATTGTCCCCGAGCATGTAAATGAATATTGCCCCACTCAAAGAGCGGATAAAAATCAAGCTGGTGTTCTCATCAATGCAAAGTTGAGAGATTGGCCCTACATAGCTTTCAATTGTCATCTTAGAACCAACTTTTAGGAATGTAGAACCATTTTAATATAGTTTAAACAAATCCATACTTGTCAATCAATCAATAAATGTGACTTCTATACATTCACCAAAACATCCAAAGGTCTATAGTAACCTTACTTTCTTGCGAAAGGAAAGAAATATGCAATCATGATATCTTAGGAGTTCGTCAACAGTATCAAATTGTCTAGTATCTTTGGAGGTCAAATATGCAAAATGTTATCATGTATCATATGCACGCCCCTAATTTGTGTTAGTCATAAGACCCTATGACTCTAAATTGTTGTATTTTGTATGCATCTCCCATTAGAATATTTGAAGTCGAAAACTAGAAAGAGAAAGTTGGGCATTTCATATGTTGTAGACATTTTGTAGACGAGTGTGACGTTAAATAGTCACTCTATGATGGCATGGAAAAACGATGATGCATCATGATCTCGGCCAAGTCAGATCAGCTATACGTCAGTTAAGTGAGTTTCTAAACTCTAACACCCCTATTGCAACATCATTGTATGTAAACTGAGAGCTACTACTTCAAGGGCTATATCCCAAGTAACTTCTTTATTCTATTATAAACGCGGTACGCCCTGAACTAACTCGGCCGTCCGATTTGTCGATCCTACGACCCAGAATGTATGTTAGGGCCTCTTGGCGCCTTTCGTTTCGATAATGGTCATTTATAATTG
This sequence comes from Isoetes engelmannii, assembly GCA_011763485.2. Lineage (NCBI taxonomy): Eukaryota > Viridiplantae > Streptophyta > Lycopodiopsida > Isoetales > Isoetaceae > Isoetes > Isoetes engelmannii. The sequence goes on from JAANSK020178883.1 coordinate 17,634, forward strand.
GGGGTGTCTATGATTTTGAAATGTGAAATACAGGTTCGCTTAAGGTTTTAGAATATGAAGTACAAAGACTTGAACAACCAGCTAGCAAGCTAACATGATTCAATAATTCAATGTCCTAATAAGAATGCATTGTTATAATATGTATGAGATACGAAGATATGGTGCGTAATGGCCATGAATATGATAAATCTCAATACGATATTTTTATGTTAGAATCCCAAAAAAATTGTATATATGAGTAGCTTTTAGTGGTGGACCGACTTCAAACAACCGAGCTCATGTTGGAGCACAGTGTTTAGGGTTTATATTTCAAAGATGCCATTAGGAAAGGTAAGAGGGTTACTAGAGAAGAATCGTAGACTCCTAGAGAGAAGAAACGTGGTCCAAGTTGCCGTCACCTTGGCCTTTGAAGATCCAGATTCCCTTCAATAAGCAATTGGAGGATCTAAAACCCCTGGTGCATATGTGGGGGAGTACATTGCACGGTGTGCAGCAGGCTGCACCATGCGACTCCTATGGATGAAGCAGATTACGAATTACATATTTTAGCAGCGAAAGGACTCTTGAACGACAAAAGCAAGGATGTGAGGATTCAAGACGCATATAGCTGCATGGATTGCTACAATCTGTTCCAACAACTCAGGAATTTTGAACAAGAAGGCGACCACCACATGATAGCAAGAGACACTTTAAGAATTTGTATACTGTGTGAAGAGAAGAATCCCTTAAATGCCAAATGTGTGGCTTCGGTAGCAAGGGAAATGGACACAATACAAGGGGGTCCAAATCTGATACAGATGACAAGAGTGAATGGCTGCAAAAGGAATTGAAAAGAACAAGGAATGCATGAGATTTATGTGGCTAATGAATGTGAGGCTTTACGAACTCAGGACACAATTTATAACCCTGTGCAAAGAACTGACACCAACCCAATGGATCCCATGTGTGATGTGGCAGCGGGTTTTGCAGGATAAGGGACAACATGTTCTAAAACATTTATGTGTTAAAATGTTTTGTTCTATGTTGTCATGGCATTAAATGGTATGCGGAAAGCAGGGCCACCTACTCAACGCCACCCTGAGGTCTTTTTGCAAACTTCATGCCAGGAGAAAAATTAAGGAACTTTTATATCCAAGGTGATGAAAGCGACTTGGCTAAAGTAGGCCAAAACTTGAGAGAAAAGTTGCTAAGGTTTAGCTAAACTTTTCAAATTTTACCACCTATACTTTCTTATGTTTGGCTAAACCAATATCTAAAAAAAAAAATTCTATCATTTGGCTATTTTGCACTAATTCAAGGCCTAACTTTTAGCTAACCATAATAGATCTAAAGGTTATGGAATACCTTGGCTAACCATAATAGATCTAAAGGTTATGGAATACCTTGGCTAGAGTACGTCAAAGTTTGACAGGAAAGCTTCTAAGTTTTGGCTAAACTCTCAAATTTTTGCCACTTGTATTTTCTTGCGATTAGCTAAAGTCGGACGAAATGGAGGTGAAGCGTAAAATAGATTTGGCTAATATTTTCCTTTTCTGGTTTTGGCCAAAAAAGGTGCATAGTTTAGTCTCCCTTTTTTTTTTCTTCTTTCCGAAAATGACCAAAATTTTGCCATTTGGCTAAGTTTAGACACTATTTTTTTTTTCCCTACTTCGGGCTACAAGGAGGTGTGTAAGCCATTGGGTAGGATGCAAATGTAAAGTTTTGATACTGCGGATGTGTGCGTTAAAAATAGGAAGGATATTATGATCTCAATAAATAGTTACATCTAAAATAATATATGAAAGTTATGTCATTGAAATGTATCGGACTAAGAATGTCTATCTCGGCTAGAAAAGTGTGAAATAGGAAAAGATAATATATTTTTAAGTGAGAATTCCCAACAGCAGTTTAACAAAACTGGTCTACATGAAATACCCAGATGCGACACAAAAATAAAGTTACTAACATAAGGTTTAATATTACAAAATTTATAAAAAACTTGTGCATAACTCGTAACCTTAATATGGGTTGGCAAATTTGTTTAAAGAATGGAGGTACACTGGAATTTTATGGAAAGACATCGATGTCTAAATTTAGATAAATAATATTTCTAGAGATACATCGAGGTACGATGATGCTACAATGATGCTAGGCTGAAACTTTAACATGTACAATACGTCAAAGGGAACACCCAATGGGTCATATATGCTACACAATTCTTTGGCGTGTTGGAAGCCGAGCTCGCACCCTATATAAATTAGCCCAAAGCTCTATGGGATAAATGGACTTAAAAACACTCATGTTCTATAGAAAAGTAATGAAGGTCTAGACTGGAACGGTTCTCGAACAAAGTAGACTAAGTATGAGAATGATATTTGAAGTCTTTGAAAGTGCAATGGCCCTAGAATTATGATCATACAACCTAGCTGCTTGCTATGTGTTTTAGAACATTTCTTATGTACCTGTAGAAAGAGCTTTTAGCCCAGCCTCAATAGTGCTTAAGCTAATGGTGGTTTGTTCCAAGTAAAAACATTGGTTCCACCCAAAGAAACAAAACCTGTTGTGGACTTTATCATTCCCAGTCTGCAACAGCATAGAATACAAGTCCTGGAGCTGTTTGCTAATGATAGACAAGTCCTTTATAAAGGATATTCGTCCTATGAATGTATTCTTCGTGCGGCCACCCACCAGTGTGATATTTGGGAGCCTAAGGGCCATTTAAATCGACTAAGCAAAGCAAAGGCAATATCTGGCCTAGTGATGGTGTTGTAAATGGATGAGCCAACCAGCTGCCTATGGTGGGATCACAAGTCGTATCAATCTTTATGTAACATTTGCATGGTTGGATGCAATTACTCCATAATTACGTGTAAATTATAATAACATGGAATGATATTTTATGTAAAATATTAATTGTAAACCACTCTATTCAACGTAATTGCACCCCAACTACGCATTACGCTTGGTAATTGACGGGGAGGGGGATTGTATGCCCTGTAAAACCACTTGATGGCAACTCGTGGCTGCTGCTACTCGTTGGCCATCTAGTGGTTTTATAGGGCATAAAACCCCAGCACAATTAGTTTGAATTTTCATGTTCCCTATCTCAATTGTCAGTAGCCTCAATCTTATGGTCTGATTGGGATCTTTTGACAACGGAAAGAAAGTACCTAGAGCTTGCTATTTTGTTTATCATAGAAAGGTAGGTTGTGAGTGTATAAAGGCACTCCTTTAACTATCTACGTAGTCAGCAAGCAACCTAGATATCTTACCCAGCTATAATCTGTCACTGGATTTCCTAGCCTGCTAAATTAGATACTTAGCTGTCAATATTAAATCAATACTGCCACTTAAGCATCTCTCTTCCAAGAGCAACACATTTCTCAATTTGATTTTAATAATTTTACTAAGCAATAATGGAAGACGGATTCAAGAGCTGCACAGAATCTAACTCTTAAATCATTTTTCATGCCATTTCTTTAAGAACATCCCAGTATTCTTCTTATTAACTGATCCCAAAACTTATACTAATAAGGCATTGATACTAGAAATGATGTCTAAACCCTCAAGGACTCTACAACTCGGGAACTTGATTGAGAGTATAAGCACACACTCATTTAGAAGCTGCATTGTACAAAAGTAAATTGTATATGTTTTACCTGCTCGAGGAGAAAATTTGGCTACTGGTGTTGCGGTGTTACTAGTAATTGGGTACATATAAACATGCATATCCTCCTCTTCCGTAGCAGCAAATAACATTCTCTTTCGAAACAGGCCATCTAAGAGCTTGTAAGGACTTTGTTGACTTAATTCCCATAAGATGCTTGCCCTGTTTAATTGATGATTCTGTCCAACTTCTGAAAGAGCACGCTTAGGAACTACCTCTATTATGGCACCTGGTGGCTTCTCATTTGTGCTGATGATTCGTAAGGGTAATGAGGAACCACAAGCATACAAGAAAGTTCGATCGGGATCAAATATAATGGAAGAAAACCGAGATCCTTTGGTAACACACTCTTCAGATCGGTGAAACTTATCCATTGACCATGTGTAAATGGCACCGTCCAGACCACCAGATACCAAGTAAATTGAGTTAGCTGACCATGCAAGTGTTGATACTCTACCTAGGTGTCCCTGGCAGAAACAAGAGAAACTATATCAACAAGAGGACAAGACAGAGAAATAAGTCAAGGTAATAAAAAACCAACCTTTAATGTCCCAACCACATCCCATGTAAAGGGTGATAAAATAATAATATCCCGTCCAGTTGATGCTGCTACCAAATGGCCGCTAGGCGAGAATTTTAATTGACCACAGGCTGGCAATAATATGTCCTTATAATGTTCCAACCTTAAGCCAACAAGCAAAAGTTGGAGCAGTTCAAATAAAACCATTTAGAAATTTTTAAAATTGCACCCGAAAAACATTGTACATATGCGATGTATATTATACGCCCATAAAATAATGGAAATATTCATGGAAGAAGTATGTCATCTATGGGTCCAAGTAGGTATGACAACTTTCTAGATAAAGCATATAGTGTGGTTTCATGCACGTAATTGTAACATGACAGCACATAGAGGTGGAAGGAATAACAGGCAAAAAAGTGTCCATTCCCGAAATCTATCATAACATATCCAGAATTATTTCTGAGATTGGCAATAGTAACACTCGTGAGGGCTTCCTAAGAATGACAAAATGCTTTGCAAAAAAAAAAAATTTAAATCGATACTTTCCCCCTGCACCTACTACTCAACACCTATGGGTATTAACAAGTGTGAGATGGGGCTTTTGTCAAGAAGAAGAGGAACAACTATCCATCATCATATTTGGCGTTTATTAGATCTTAATATCCTATTTTTTCATCAAAGTGAATACTGAAATATAGATCAGAAAATACATGTATACTTGTAAGCCATTATTCGAAATACAGTGATGCATTTCGCCATTCCTGCAAGAATTTGATAACCCCAAGGGCTCAGTAGTATGCATCTTGGCTCCTCTTCACATCTGAAAAATAGGCCCTAAGCCGTATGTAAGCCATGTACGAAATTGTGCATCCAATGTAGAACTGGTTGAAAATACATACACGTGTGCAATTTGGCAGATGAATTGAGGGTAACGCCATAGCCTGATCAGCTTGTCTTTACAAATCGCAAGAAGCTTACGATGTACACATACATCCATCCCAGTTACAGCTCCGAAATGGAAAGCTGGAAAATAAGAATAGAAACACAAATCATAATCTATTTACTCCTGTAACTGACATGATAAATATATCAGCCAGACCGTCCAAATAGCTCATAGGCATCCGCAAAGACTGTAATTTTAAGATCAAGACTTAAGGATATTATCGCTCTCTATCGATAGAACATGTGTGTTTGCTCTTTCCTACAACAAATTTGTTCAAAAACACACAAACGGTTTCAGGAATGTACCATGCAGCTCGGAGGCTTCTACATGATCTTCACTAGCACTCATACCTTGAGAATCTTCACCTTTGAAACTTATCTTGAGGACTTTTTCACCCTGCCAGGTGCATTCAGTTATGTTATACTCACAGTAACCTCAATATATAGCAACAGCAGTGTCCATGTTTATATTTAGAAACATGCGGATGATTTACCCCTATACCACGTAGTTAAATAGATGGTTTTGCTAAGAATCCTCACCATAGATCTAAGAATCCTCACCATAGATCTAAGAACCCTCACCATAGATCTAAGAGAATAATTCAATATAACAAATTGCCACCCTCAGTTCCAGAAACCATCCCTCCAATCTATGGATTGCCCCAGGCCCATCCAAATTGAACTCATTCAAGGATGTAACCATAAAGGCCACCAAAGACGTTTAGTCTGACAAACTTACCACAAAATATGATCTCAGAAATTATTTTGTACACCTAGTCGATATTAATACATTTCTTGCTATCCTTACTTGGGACTTAATCCTAGAGAAAACAGAGGGAGAGTTTTCAGACATGCTCGTTAATTATCTCCATATCAATCACAACATGGACAATTACTAATTGCAACAAACTTTTTTATGTATAAGATCCTACCTGGATAATGTATGCAGTTTCTGCCCTCTCTGGAGGTACAGCAATCCAGGATATTGGTCCATTCAACCTGTAACAATTTCAAGAATAAGACAACAAAGATAAACTCAAGCAGACCAGCAAACTTCCAATGCAATTCATAAAGTTCCAAGAGAAGGGTTTATTGATTTTATACACAAGATGCTTTTACGACCAAAATCTGTATGGTCGCTTTAGGTGCTCACTGTAGATGGGATGCGGAGACCACCTGTTTGCTATCCCTCTTGGCAGCTTTGGTAAACCAGGGTGACTGCAACTGGAGCTGGTGGAATTTTATATTTGCTCCTTCCATGCAGGACAATAGAGAAACTAGATCTCCTGATGTCATCAAAATGCACTCAGATCTATCATAGATCTCTCACAAGCTTGCTGGTGACTACTGGAACTTCTCAGGATTCCAAAACCAGTTTTGATGTGAAGGGCCATACCACAGGCCCGATCCATGCAAGAGGGTTGATTCAGCTCTGCCAATAATTTCACCTCCAGCAGGTTCTCCCTTTCTTTTTATCTTCTTCAAATCATGGGTTTTGGTGTAAATCCACCAAGACTTTCTATCAACCCAGTTCTTGATGGAACAAGGATGAAAAATCCAAGGGATGCTCTGACGGCCTCGGCCGATGTAGAGCTAAGCAGGCTGCTTAGACCAAAAAGGAAGCATAGAAGTATCTGTAGCTTGCAGCAGCTTGATCAAGTGCATCTTTAGGCAAAGAATATGCAGGATTCTATTTGAAATGTTTGGAGGACCCAATAGGTGCTTGTGGGAGCATAAGTGAATAATCATCCAGCTCTTAAAGGAGTAGTTCCCCAATGTTTGCATGTTGCCACCTCAGTCCAGACACAAATCCAGACACATGGACCTTCAATTTAGTCTAGAATCTATCACTTGAGGCTGAGCTCAATATCAACAGGCAGAACAAACATCAGTTTGCAGGTTCAGATCAGTTCAGCACAGATGGTTGCAGGTGAAGGTTATAATGAGTAAACTAGCAATGTTAGTTTAATGGTTAGAAGTTAAACGTCCCTAGGGTTAAATATAGGGCTCTAAGGACAAGTGTCACTAGAGTTGGATGTTACCATAAATAGGTGACGTTATCTATGTGGTTTTTGGTTGTGATGAAGTTTGAATAGAATAAGTGAGTTTTCCGTCTCGTCTCCTCTCCTTGCTTCTCCTCTAGATTAAATTTCATCATTTGGTATCAGAGCCGGAATGACCAAAATATGTGAAGTCGGCATCAATTAGGTTGAAACTTGAGTTAGCCAA